>JAPFFP010042657.1:0-13915 GCA_026153255.1 Solanum medicagineum
TATAATGTGTATAGAAAATGTATAGATATAGGTTGGTTCTCCCGGGTCTTATCGGCAGCGGGTGCCAGTCCGCCCTAGAGGGATTTGGGGCGTGACAAAAACATAGCTTATAGTCATAATACTTATGCATAGAAATAACTCATTCACATAATTGGAATGGTGCAAGCACCCAAAATGCTTCGAGATCCACTATCATAGACATATATGTGATCATGTTCTTGTCATAACCAATATCTTATCAAAATCATATGATAATACATAATTGGGCTTAACCCACTTCATAATTTCCAAAATATCTCATGTTCATGAATGCATATGTCATTAATGATTTGGGAAAAGTATGGGCAATAAAGATTCAATCTAAAATCAACATTATAATATGAAATTGAAGTGAAAACATAATTAAATCCACATTTGAAATCATAATATAATAACCCATGCATAAACTAGCCTTAAAGGGGACGTGCATACTTATAATTACGTAAACCCAATGTAAATCCTCATATAATGGTTTAAATCACCTTAAAAACATCAAATAAACACTACTCATACATTAATAAGATTTTTGGAATCATAATATTCAAAACCCACATACCTTCACTAAGATGAAGAAACCCGAAAGAATTTTGAAGAATAGTTGAGTTCCTTAGCTCCCATGTTGAAATCTCTAAGAGTTCTTTTAAGAATTATTTTGAGAGAGTTCAAAATTATTGGAGACGAGCTTGAGTTCCATAGAATAGCATAGGAATTCCCAAAAGATCAATAGAAATAATCAAATTTATGAAAAAGCCATTAATTAATCAGAGGAAAAATTTACTGGATGTCACTTGACTTAAGGGCAAACGGCTCGTGTGGCACTCCACGGCTCGTGTGGAGTGCCCGTGAAATGACACAGAGAAATTTTTCTGGAAATTTCGATCTTGAACCTACGCTTATAATTTTCGCACGAGTCCACCAAATGGAAACCTTTCATAAGCTGTCTGAAGCCACACGGTCCGTGTGGTCCTCCTGTCTCCCTAACCTTGGAAATATCTTGTGAAAACGTTACGACATGGTGATTTAAAACTTAGAAAAATTTCACTCCAGAGACTCCACGAAGAGCCTCACTAGCCGTCTCATGCCACATGACTCGTGTGACTAGGCGTGTGGCGTCACTTAGCCCCAATGGCTGGGTTTTCAAATGTTAGCCACCCCATGGCCCCTCGACAAGATCTGTGAAGTGTCACACAACATGTATGTGGTGCCAGTGAGGTGTGCCTTAGCTTGCAACACCACCCCATGGCCAACATGCATGATTTGAGGCCATGGGTGGTCTCACTTGAGGCCACACGACTTGTGCAACCCAATACTGGCCGTGTGGTCTCTCTTGAGACACACTTGGTCGAAATCTTTGCCCGAAACGAGATTCCTCAAGGACCAACGACTTCATATGATATCCGAGTCATTACGTCATCTCCCCCTTGGGAACATTCGTCCTCAAATGTGCAAATACAAATCTTAAAAGGCTTGAGTTACAACATGAAACATTCAAACCCAAGATACCATGCATAGTTCATCACTTGAAAATCACAAAGCCATTAAATCTCATGTCAAAACGAAATAAAATCATTCAAAACATCATAAAACCATTTTAATGGACATGTAAGCATGTCATGCCATGAGACTCAAGAAAGAAAGAATTGGGACCAATTAGATAAGGAAGAACCTAATACCTTAGGCTTGAGTAGATTGGAAAAGATGGGGATATCGCTTCATCATTTCCAACTCCACCTCCCATTTAGCACTCTCCACATGTTGGTTCCTCCAAAGCACCTTCACCCATGCCACATCCTTGTTACGAATTCGTTTCAATTGTCTATCCAAAATCTCTACCGGCACCTCCTCATATGACAAGTTCTCTTCAACGTCAATACCTTCCAAGGGTACAACAGTGCTAGGATCACCAACCATCTCTGTCAACATAGACACATGGAAGACCAGGTGAATAGAACTCAAATCCAGGGATAACTCCACCTTATACGCCACATTCCCAATCTGCTCAATAACTTCATAAGGGTCTACATATTGGGGACTTAGTTTCCCTTTTTTGCCAAAACGTACCACTCCCTTCGTAGGTGTGACTTTTTCAAACATCCAATCGCCAACTTGGAATTCAAGATCCCTCTTCCAAACATAGAAATAGGACTTTTGGCGACTTTGGGCCATCTTCAACCTCTTCCTAATCAACTTCACTTTTTCCACAGCCTCCATTACCAAGTCTGGGCCTATCAAAGCCACCTCTCCCAACTCAAACCACTCTACCAGAGACCTACACCTCTTACCATACAAGGACTCAAACGGGACCATACCAATGCTAGCATGGAAGCTATTATTATAAACAAACTCGATGAGTGGAAGATGGTAATCCCAATTACCCTTGAACTCCAACACGCAAGCCCTCAACATGTCCTCCAAGGTTTGAATCTTCCTTTCGGCTTGCCCATAAGTTTGGAGATGAAAGGCAGGGCTCAATTTGACCTTAGTAACAAGTCCCCTTTGAAATTACCTCTGAAAGTGCAAAGTGAATTGGGTACCCTGATCTGATATGATAGACCTGGGCATACCATGCAACCTTACTAGCACTTGGATGTACAACCTTGCATTGTCCTTAGCATCAAAAGTAGTCTTAACCGGTAAGAAATGAGCTGATTTAGTCATCTGGTCGACGATCACCCAAATAGAGTCAAATTGTTTCCGAGTCTGAGGTAACCCAACCACAAGGTCCATATTTATATCTTTCCACTTCAAAGTAGGGATCTTAATGTCTTGAGCCAACTTGTCGGGCCTTTGATGCTCCACCATCACTTGTTGACAATTCGGGCATTTGAATAAAAAGTTGGCTATGTCCCTCTTCTTACCTTGCCACAAATACACCTGCTTCAAATCTTGATACATCTTGGTACAGCCTGGGTGAATAGAACAATGAGAATTATGGGTTTCACTCAGGATCACTTCCTTAAGGCCATCCACATCCGGAACACATAACTGGTCTTGATACCGAAGTACACCATCTCCCTCTTGGGAGAAAACCTCAATATTATTTTCGGCAACCAACTTCTTCAATTCAACCAAGGATGGATCTAGATCTTGCTTAGCTTTCACATCACCAACCACCAAGGATTCAGCCCCATTTTGAACATATATACCACCATCATTTGAATCGGCCACTATAACACCCAACCTAGCTAGACGGTGGACATCCCTAGCCAAATCATTCTTCCCCTCCTCAACATGAGACACACATCCCATGGATAGCCTACTAAAAGCATCGGCTACTGCATTTGCCTTGCTCGGGTATTATAAAACACTCATATCCTAATCCTTTAAGAGCTCGAACCATCTCTTTTGCCTCAAGTTAAGGTCCTTTTAAGTTAACACATATTGCAAGCCCTTATGATCAGTGAAAATATCCACATATACCCTGTACAAATAGCACCTCCAAAATTTCAATGCAAAAACCCTCGCCGCTAATTCAAGGTCATGAGTTGGGTAAGTACGCTTATGTATCTTCAATTGCTTTGATGCATAAGCTATGACTTTATCATGTTCCATAAGTACACAACCCAACCCAATTCGAGAAGCATTACAATATACCACAAACTCATCCAAACCATTTGATAGAGTCAAAATTGGAGCTGATGTAAGTTGATCCTTCAATGTTTTCAAACTCGTCTCAGACTCATCTGACCATACAAACTTAGCCTTCTTTTGAGTCAACTTAGTCAATGGAGATGCAATGGACGAGAACCCCTCAATGGACATTTTATAATAACCCGCTGACTCAAGGGAGCTTCGAATGTCTGATGGGGTCAACGTTCTAAGACAATTCTTTACCGCCTCGATTTTCTTCAGATCCATCTTTATACCATCATCGGACACCACATGACCCAGGAAAGCAACTTTACCCAACCAAAACTCACATTTGCTAAATTTGGCCTACAATTTCTTCTCCCTCAAGGTTTGCAAAACAAACCTCAAATGATCGATATGCTCTCGCTCACTTCAGGAATAAATGAGAATATCACCACAAACTCAAAAAGTGCCTATACCTTGTCCAGAAGGCCATCTTAGGAATATGACATTCTCTTACATTTAACTGATAATGCTTGAAATGGAGATCAACTTTCCAAAAGTGAGTAGCCCCTTGAAGTTGCTCAAATAGGTCATCCATTTTAGGCAACAAACACTACTTATTCATGGTCAGCTTATTCAATTTCCTATAATCGATACACATCCGAAGAGAACGATATTTCTTCCTTACAAATAACACTAGAGCACCCCATAAAGATATACTTGGCCTGATGAAACCCTTCTCTAACAAATCTTTCAACTGATCCTTCAATTCCTTCAATTTAGCCGGTGCAATACAATAGGGAGGAATAGAGATAGGTTGAGTATCCAAAAGAAGATCTATGCCAAAGTCTACTTCCCCTTCGGGAGGAATACTGGGCAAGTCTTCAAGAAACACGTCCATAAACTCATTCATTACTAGAATCGACTCAAGAGTAGGTAATTCGGACTTCACATCCTTGACCCTCAAAATGTTATATATACAACCCTTGGAAATCATCTTACGAGCATTGAGTTAGGAAATAAAGCGACCCTTAATAGTAGAGTGACTACCCATCCATTCAAGAACAAGCTCACCGGGAGGTTGAAACTTGACCTTCCGGGTTCTACAATCTTAAAGGCATATGACGCATATAACCAATCAATCGCAAGAATCACATCATAATCATACATTTCAATTTCCACAAGATCACACAGAAATACCTTATGCAACACAAAAATAGGACAACCACGATAGACACAACTACAGACTTACCCATGAGAGTATAAACCGAGTAAGGCTCCCTCAAAATTTTTGGACTCAAACCAAATTTAACAGGCAACAGAGGATTAAGAAAAGACAAGTTTCCACCTAGATCAAGCAAAGCATAAACATCAAATCAAAGACTTTTAATGTACCAGTCAAAACATCCGGAGCTTCCTCAACATCCCGTCGTCCACATGAAGGGCATAGAACCTATTGTTCCTTGGGGGAACACTTTGTGGAGCTATTTGTTGGCCTTATCAACCTCGAGCCCCTGACCCTGACCCTTCCAAGGATCCTTGGGAAAATCAGCAACCTTGTGACCCTTATCTCCACAACAAAGCAAGAAACCACATTCTTCCAACATTCATTAGTATGGGGATTCCCACACTTATCACATAGAGGATATCCCTGACTACCACCAACATGTGCCCTTGAAGGCGGCACCCTAGCATTAACAACCTGAGCACCCAAACCTTGGCTTTGTTGGAAGCGCCCACAACCACCCGAGAGCCAGAGAACCACCTTCAAAGTGGGCTCTCTTAGGATCATGCACTGTTCTCCCCTTGAGTTTCTCCCCATCAATTGTTTCGGGCATGCACCACAAGTCTAGAGATATCAATATCCGGATTAAGCACGACCGTACAAAATTTCTTGTACAAGAAAGTGTGAGATATCGAAAATGAACTTATGCATTCGTGCACAAGGATCAACCAAAAGTGTCGAAGTATACTTGGAGAGCTCAGTAAACTTGAGCTATAAATTCGGTTATCTTGCCTTCCCTAAGCTCAAGTGGGAAGAAATGATCTAGGAAAGCAAACTTGAACTCCTCCCAATTAACAGCATCACCACAAACCCTCTCCATAGACCACTGAGTGTACCACCTTTGGGTTACATCCTTCAACTGATAGGTATCCAGTTCAGCTTTTTCCTCCAAAGTAACACCCTTGACATTCAACACCTTAGTGACCTCATTAATGAACTCCGGAGCATCCTCATCAGCTTTTGATCCAAAGAACTCCAGAGGATCATCTAGGTGAAATCCCTCACTCTAGAAGCCGGAGTTGTATCTCGAGGCAGGTTGGTCTGCCTAGTCTAAGTAGTCACTACCTGGCCAAGTATGGGAAAGGCGGTACGAAATTCACCATTAGAGATAGGCTCATCGATAGGCCCTTGAGGTGCTTGACCCTCATTAGTTGGGGCTGGTGTAGCAGGTCTACCCCGAGGCACCTTCTAAAACAGAGCAAGGATACCATCAAGGTCAAGAGTGAAACTAACTATTTACAGCACGACACAAGACATGAAGAAGTGAGAAAATTAATAGAACATCGTCAAAGCCTCCGACTAATAGGCGTGGCGCACTTTTTCCCCATGAATAGGACTCTACTTGACGCGGCATGTTGGACTCTTAGGATCATTTACAAAACTAGGGCTCTGATGCCATCTTTGTCAAGTCCCAGACCTAGGGTCTAGATGTGTCATAGCGAATGGGAACTCGAGAATCCGAAACAAACCTCAAGATACCAAAAACTCGCATCATCGGTTTCGAAGCGTACACAAAATAAACACATAGTTCTGTGGGGCGGGAAAGTAGGATTCGCTCTTTGGGGCAATTCAGGACTTAGGATCTTTCCATCACAACATATAGCCAAGCCATACATCACATAACCAACTCACATCACGACAGTCAAAAGATATCCAAACCATAACACAGACTTAAGTCATAATACATAGCATAAAACATAAGCAGGGTTACAAGGTGTCCAACAATGCCTCTACAAAGATGGGTCGGGGGCCAAGACATTCCCCGGGCTTACCCTCAATACATAAAGAAACAAAATCAACGTAAAATAGATGGTGGATCTTCCATAGAAGATAAGAATCACGAATACAAATAAACTTGTAAGCGGAGCTAGCCGTCAAACGGTGGATGATCAAAGTCCTCAGTCACTACACGGTGAAATCATATAGGCAAGAGTATGCGTTAGTATGTTTAAATGTAAAAAGTATGTGGGATGCAATACATGAACTTACCAATAACCTGCATTTCCATATTTGATGACAAGGGCACATAATATAGAAAGAGATATGTATAGAAAAGAATGAGTATAACAAGATGTTACGAAATTAATGATGCATGAAATGCAAATGATCCTCATATATATAGTGGGGATGTGATCATAACCTACATGAGTAAGACCAAGCGAGCTATTACTTGGAATCCCGATGAAATCCCCTCATCGGTAGAGAGGTGGTTTACTTGCCAAAGGTAAACTATACTTCACCTTACGGGCACACCCATTTTGGATAGGATTTTCACATATAGAACACCATATCATATCACATAGTTTCTTCTACTTACGAGAACCCGCATTTCGGAGATACTTTCCTTACATGCACCCCCATTGCGAAAGAGACCCCTATACTAGGCACATAGTTCAAGGAAGGAGAGAGAACCCTCACCCCATTGGTTCTAAGTTATCATCCCACAAAAATACTTATAGTATACATAGCTATACATACTTTCAGAAAGGGTTGCAAGTCTTACACAAACGTTTCAATGCACAAATCGGTACCTTTCACAATAATCTATACTTAGACCCAAATGCCAAAACATAGCTTATAGTCCTAATACTTATGTATAAGAATAGCTCATTGATATAATCAGAATGGTACAAGCACCCAAAATGATCCAAGAGCCACAATCATGGACATATATGTGATCACATTCTTGTCATAACCAATATCTTATCAAAATCATATCATAATACATAATTGCGCTTATCCCACTTCATAATTTTCAAAATATCTCATGTTCATGAATGCATATGCCATGAATGATGTGGGGAAAGCATGGATAATTAAGATTCAATCTAAAATCAACATTATAATATGAAATTGAAGTAAAAACATAATTATATGCTCATTTGAAATCATAATATAATCACCCATGAATAAACCAACCTTAAAGGGGATATGCATACTTATAATTCTATAAACCCAAAGTAAATCCTCAAATAAACGTTTAAATCACCTTAAAATCATCAAATAAACACTATCTATATATCAATAAATTTTAGGAATCATAATATTCAAAACCCTGATTTAAAGTAAACTAGAAATTCTTAAAATTGCTTGAAAATAGTTTGAGTCTACTTGATTGGAAGGTAATCAAGGATCAAACCCACATACCTTCACTAAGATGAAGAAACCCCAAAGAATTTTGAAGAAAAGTTGAGTTCCTTAGCTCCCAAGTTGAAATCTCCAAGAATTCTTTTGAGAGTTGTTTTGAGGGAGCTAAAAAATATGAGAGATGAGTTTGAATGTTTAAAATAGGTTTTAGGTCTTTAAATGACCATAGAATAGCACAAGAATTCCCAAAAGACTAATAAAAATAACTGAATTTACGAAAGCACCAATAATGAATCGGAGGAAAAATTTACCGGAAGTGACTTGACTTAAGGGCAAACGGCCCGTGTGGCACTCCACGGTTCGTGCGGAGTGCCTGTGAAATGACACAGAGGAATATTTCTAGAAATTTTGATCAAGAACCTACAGTTATAATTTTTCGCACGAGTCCACCAAATGGAAACCTTTCACGAGCCGTCTGAAGCTACACGGTTCGTGTGGTCCTCCGGTCTCCCTAACCTTAGAAATATTTCGTGAAAAAGTTATGAGATGGTTATTTAAAACATAGAAAAATTTCACTCTGGAGACTCCATGGAGAGCCTCACTAGCCGTCTCATGCCACACAACCCGTGTGACTAGGCATGTGGCCTCACATAGCCCCAATGGTCGGGTTTTCAAATGTTAGCCACCCCACGGCTCCTCCACATGATCCGTGAAGTGTTACACAGCACGTATGTGGTGCCCGTGAGGTGTGCCTTAGCTTGCAACAACACCCCAAGGCCATCATGCATGATTTGAGGCCATGTGTGGTCTCATTTGATGCCACACGGCTTGTGCGACCCCATACTGGCCGTATGGTCTCTCTTGAGACACACGTTGTCCAAATCTTTGCCCGAAATGAGATTCCTCAAGGTCCAACGATATCGTACGATATCTGGTTTATTATACTAAGGCACCTTATAACATGTCTATACTATTCTGGTCGAGCTCTGTAGGCTCAAACTAGAAAATTAGAGAGTGAAATCCACAAACACAATACAGAAACAAGTCAGTCCACCGCAAGGGTGATATCAAAACAGAGGTCATCTGCCAATATCACTCGGCCCGCGTACCACAATCCTGCAGAATCATCATACCTAATCCCCCAGTAATAAAAAGGACCTTCCATTACCTCAATAGCTTACCCAGGATAAAAGAAGCTTGGAGCACATACTCAAACAAGCGAGGGGCGGAGCAACGCACCCAAACTATATAACCATAACCCAAGTACTAGGCAATTTGGCAAAATGATCAAATTCCAATGTCGAGCATAGCCAGGAATCCAAATAGCACAGACTCAGTTGGCTACCAATCATAGCAAGTCTCTAGGACGAAGTCGCCGGTAGCTCAGTTGATAACACAAAAATATCTAATACAGCAATAAACAATCTAACTAAGCCTCCAGGTATAACATCCATCTCGCAATTTAGTGACCACAGAATTAGAAGAACCGTCTATTAACAAAATTACCACTGAAATTCATGTCCATAGAGCCACAAGGTGTACCCAAGGGAATAATTGACAATTGGCCTCTCTAATACGGTGCACACCAGTATTAGACTACCTACTCCTGGAGCCAAGCATCATATTGTTGATATGTATAAACCATATGGTTTGTCTTACATTCAGACGCCAATATGGAATAATCGCAACATAGCGATAACTACTCAAATCCCCTAGGTAAACATACTCATTAACATCAAAAACCCCAACAAGCCGAACCAGTAGGTAAATAATTGAATACGGATATCTGAAAGGTGCCAAACCTCAACCTTACCTCAATCACAACTTATCTCGCCTTCAAGATCTCTATCAAGAGTGCTAACAACCCATATAACCTTTAACTAGCCTTTGACATACAAATATACGTATCACAGAACTCCATCCCTACCAAAATTGCTCATAGAAAAATACATAGCTATTACTAATCAAGTACTAATCACAAAGCCTATCGCGGAGGACGTGCTACATTCACACTATTGCCTTATCCGGCTGCTACAACTCGAAGGCATCTAGCCTCTACTCAACGGGCTCTTGGGGGTTGCTCCCTATCTGGGACTGACTGTGTAGTACTTTTCCTGCCTAGAGTCTGGCCTCTACCCGATGTTAATGCGGAAGGACGAACGAAGCAAAATTCTCATTTATGAAAGAATCATTGACAAGATGCACAACCAGCATCAATTACAAAGAAAAGTTCCTAAACATCCTGTAGCCCCTGGAGATAATTCGCAAGCGTTTCCGTACCCATCTACAGGACTCTACTAGACAATAGCTCTGTACAACTGAGACCAGTGAACCTTGAGCTCTGATACCACCTTGTCACGACCTGGTCTCGGTCATGATGGCGCCTGCTAGCCCCACCTACAAGAAAGCCAATTCCCAACCCAAGGGTACCTGCCCAACTCTCTAGTCCAAACCAAATTGATGCAATAATAATATATATACACCAAACCTACTCAATACCTCAAAGTCAGTTGTACAAAGCTACAATAGACACAAGGACACATTATATACATATCAATAATCATAATAATATATAACACCAGGAGTGCACCTACAAATACCAAACTCTAATGTACAAGACTGATGTCAGGATGCAAAAGACGACCATCAACATGAAGGAGATTGTGAAAATGCCAAAGTAGCCATTGCTCACCAAAAGTCTCTTGAGCACTCCTAAAGTTCCCAACTCAACTATCACGACTCGTTCCTAGACCTGCACTATGGAGTGATGCAAAAATAGGGGCGAGTACCTGAAAAGGCACCCAGTAGGCATCATCGGCTGATCGAGAGAAATAGTAAACATAAACAAAGTCCAAATATACAGAACTGCAGTAGTGTAGCAAAACAAACTCCAATCAAGCCATAGGCATGTCAGGGAACCCTCAAACCATAACCGAACTAATAAAAGTGAAGAATAATGATAAGTTGAACCAACCCAAGTACCAACTGATGAAGACTATGTAGGCCAATATAATAATTGCCCCCAACTGAGGTATAGTGTTGCATGCAAGAGCAAGGCCCTAGTATCTATGCCTGTACGCCAATTGGGCCTTTCCAGAAGGTACACCTGTGCACAATAATCATGCTGACAAATAATAACAAAATTTCTCAGAATAATCAAAGAACCATAGAGGACTATCAAAAAGTTTAGCCCTCCACAACATCAATGTAAGGGTCAGTTATACATGGGTGTAAGGCCCTAGTATCTATGCCTGAACGCCCCCTGAGACCCCATAAGTCTAGGAGGAACACCCACATGTGAATAGATGAGTGGATACATGAGTAAGTAATCACGGGCCTCGCCCCAATAGTCACAAGTCGATCTGGTCCTCGGTCCTGTGTCAATAGGTAGCACCTGATCCATCAGAAGTAGTGTCACATGGGGAATCGAACACCTAATATCACCTAGGGACTCTAACCTCTGGGTAATCTGATCTAGCCTCCTATCGGGCAGTCAGCAAAGGCCAAGTGGTCTGACCATAAATGTAATTGTGGGATGTATCCCCCGAGGGAGAAATAATCCCCCTATCATAAACATAGTGTCTCAACATTGGAGTATCAATCATGGGGCCCCACCCCACAGAATATCAATCATGGGGGTCCTCAACCCCAAACTCGGCCGATGCTCAGTCCTCAGAATTTGCCTCCACCACCTTCGTATCACAGTCACGGCCATCGGGACACAATTCCACGAGGAGCATCATCCAGGACCCGAACTCTAAAGACGTGACCACTGGTGCTCAATGGTGACCGAGAGCATTATTTGGTATGAGATACATCAATTCAATCACTCACTCAACCAATCTATTTGTATCCGAAACTATAAAGTTATATCATGCACCGAGTGAATGTGGCCGACGATAATCGCATCGTGCCCAGAGTGAACGTAGGCGACGACGCTCTTAATATAGGTATCCCACAATCTCAATCTAACCCAAATAATCATAATCACCACCTTTCTTTGATATAATAGATACCCCAGGATCGAATGGAAAGGACCAGTATGCAACGACTATCAGCAGTACATCGGAGAGTATATACAGCACAAAACATCATAGATCCATGCCTAAATAAGGCCAAGTATACCACAACCTCATCAATCCCTAGTGCATAGAAAAATAAGGACAATTATGGTATCATACGTATCCCAAACAACTAGACTCTGCAAAGTTATGTCTATACCAGAACAAGGTCATAGTAAAACATATAATTAATACACTGTCTCCTAGTCATCACATCTCTGTAGCGATAGGCAATGCTCATTCATTCTGGTGCAAGTCAAGTAAGTACGCGTGCCCTCTCAGGGCATTATCTCATATTCGGCCTTTACTAGGCCCTTTTCTATGTAAAGCAACTCATAGGGAAGTGTCAGTATAACCTAATCTAAGGCCAAAAAGGCTAGATAATCAGAGGGGTGACACCTACTAGGGTTATATCATAGCTCAGCATCCACAACGAATATAACCTAAGCCAACCATGTGACGACCCACTGAAATATGCCCCTCTCAACTAGTTGCCAATTCCCAAGACAAACCAATATAGCTAGGGTCTCATCGTAGATCACCCAGAATGCCAACAAGATATGACCTATACCCCGCTAACAGGGTTGCACTCCCATCTCTAACCCGTAAGTGAATTAGTGTCAGCATAATTCATATTACAAGTCACAAGGATCCTTCCGGAGTACAAGTATAGAACTAGTGGCGCAAGTATAGAATAGATAATAGCAGTATACAGGATCACATAAATCACAGGGCAACATAGAATCATGTTTAACCGGGGAATTCTACCAAGAGTACTCAATAAGGTTATAGATAACCGCAACCACATCTTGCATATACTTACAAACAAGATATAGATACTAGATCCAGCGCACATAGTAGCATGTAAGCATAGGTCAACCTCAATAGCTAGTATATTGTGGTGGACTCAGACCACACACCCATACAAGCAACAGTCAAGCTCAGTGTACATGCCTGTCACAAATTCACAACTCCAGCCAACCCCTTCCAGGCTCCTTCGTAGTCATATATTGCAAGAACTCAAGTAATATAACAACTACTACCAACAGAACCCTCAATATAACAACTATTATCCCATAGCATTATATGGAAACAACACGCAGATCACATCCATCCATATACAATATATACTCCTCAACTCAATCAATAAATGATACATTCCTACACATTCCAACTTGAAGATGCAAACATTTTAGCTAGTCTAGGGTTTAGAGAAAGCTTAGCTTTCCTGGCATCTGACGTATCTTATTCCAAGTCAATCCAACCAAGCTTTTTCCCTTCCAATCACTTCTCGATGCTGCTTAGCTGTTAAAACATAAGTCCCAAGATTATTACGGCTGATTTGGTGTAAAATTTCAAGAAACGGGTGAAATTACATCAATTACGACTAAAATAGAGAAAATCGAGGCCCACACTAACAAAACCAAACCAATCCCCACATCACCCCGAGTTTATATCAAGAAGTTCGGCCCAAAAACAGACAATAGAAGACCAAGAAAAGGCCCTAAAACGAAGTTAAAAAATTTTACCGGGATAACATTCTTTTCAAAATTTTCTCGATCAAAATTCTCAAAAACCGGAAAATATTCAGCAAGCACCCAACATACTACACATCCCTCCTGAAACGTAGAACAATTTAGACATAAATTTCACCTAATTCCATTAAGAAATCACCGAGATATTGCAATGTAAAGTTTTCATTTATTCCCGATATATCAATGGAGAAAAATCATAAATTTACCACAAAAGATATGTCAAATTTCGAATCCGACTTCAGCACGACGTTCCTTGGGAAAATCCGAGTCACATAACCTTTTGAATCACTCAAAATGGATGAAAAATAAGCTCGAAATTGCAGTGCGGATTTGTG
>JAPFFP010042658.1:0-13914 GCA_026153255.1 Solanum medicagineum
CACGCTCCTATCTCTGTAGTAGAGGTGTTGTTGGAACCTTATGTTATATTTACGCCATACTCTATTGAGCTTGCTATGTTGTTTTGATATGAAGAATGTTCCTTAGTCTCTTATTCACTTTTTACTTCTCTTGTTGTTGTTACTTAATCGTTTCTGTGATCAAGAATGTGTGATAATGTGCTAAGAGGCTTGCTTGGGGTCCCTTCGAGTTCCTCATGCGCCGTGTCACATCTAGGCCCTAGGCTTGGGTCGGGACAAACTTGGTATAAGAGCACTAGGTTGTTAATGGTCCTCGGCATCCAACAAACCGTGTCGATAAGAGTCTTATTCACAGTTGTGTTGTGCACCACAACTATGAGTAAGAGGTTGTGAGGCGTTTAGGAAATTTTTCCCTTCTTCATGTTCTAAGTCGTGCTATAGAGTTAAAGTAAGTTTCCCCCTTAACGATTGTTCTTTTCCATGCTAGATCATGCCTAACACAAGAGGAAGAAGGGCTCGTACACCCGAGGAGCAACCGACTCATGGAGAGCTCCGGGATGCTCTCACCTTGCTTTCACAAGTTGTGGTTAATCAAACCAATCAAGGGGCCCAAGCCTCTCATGCTCCTACACCGGCATCTCGGGTGAGAGACTTCACAAGGATGAATCCCCCAGAATTCTATGGGTCCAAGGTAGATGAGAACCCTCAAGAGTTCATTGATGAGGTCTACAAGGTATTGGCTATCATAGGTGTGAGTTCAGAAGATAAGGCGGAGTTGGTGGCCTACCAACTCAAAGGGGTAGCAA
Source organism: Solanum medicagineum (assembly GCA_026153255.1). NCBI lineage: Eukaryota > Viridiplantae > Streptophyta > Magnoliopsida > Solanales > Solanaceae > Solanum > Solanum medicagineum. The sequence continues at coordinate 786 of JAPFFP010042658.1, forward strand.
AGATATGGTACAATCAATGGAGGGAGGAGAAGGGAGTCAACAACGTGGTTTTCTGGGAGGAGTTCAACGCAGCCTTTCTTAATCGGTTCTTTCCTATGGAGCTTAGGGAAGCTAAATTGGTGGAGTTCATGAACTTGAAATAAGGATCTATGAGTGTAAGGGAGTATGCCCTCAAATTCAACCAACTTTCAAGATATGCTCCACACTTGTTTGCCGACCCAAGGTCTAGAATGAATTAATTTGTAATGGATGTTTCCAATTTGGTATGTGAAGAATACCGATCTACTATGTTGATTAATGACATGGATTTTTCTCGTTTGATGATCTATGCCGAACAAATGGAGGAGGAAAATTTGAGGAAGAGAAGGAGTAATGAGTCCAAGAGGGCTCGTTTTGAGGGAAAGTTCCAAGGTCGAAAGGGTGGTCAGTTCCATCAAGGCCAATGGTCTTTTCATGCTTCTAGTAGGGGGTTTTCTAATGCCTTTAAGGGGCCCAAAGTGTTGGTAGTGTGGTCCCAACAAGGTGTGCTCAAAATGTGGTAAGGGTTATTGGGGCGCATGTTGAGAGATACAAATGCACGTTTTGGATGTGGGGAAGTGGGTCATTGTTCTCGTAACCATAACAAGGGTAAGGAGGTTCATCCACAAAGTGCAAATGCAGTTCCAATGGAAAGAGATGGTCAACAAGGTGGTGTCTCAAGGCACAATCGTTTTTATGCTTTGCGTAGGAGGCAACGAGTTGATGAGGTGCCTAATGTCATCATCAATATGTTAAGAGTCTTTGATTTTGATGTAAATGCATTGATTGATCCGAGTGCCGCTCTTTCTTTTTTTACCCCTTTGTTGCCAAAAAGTTTCATGTTGAGCCCAAATTGTTCTATGAGTCATATAAGGTGTCTACTCCTATTGTTACATCTATTGTTGCTAGGAAGGTCTATAGAAATCGTCCCATTTGCATCTTGCATAAAATGTTGCCTTGTGATCATGTTGAGTTGGATATGGTTGATTTTGATGTCATTCTTGGGATGGATTGGTTGCATGGATACTATGCCTCTATTGATTGTAGAACCCGTTGGGTCAAATTCCAATTCCCAAATGAACCTGTCCTTGAGTGGGAGAGTCATGATTTGGTGGTCAAGGGTAGGTTCATCTCTTGCATTAAAGTCCGTAAGTTGATCTCTAAGGGGTGTCTTTATCATTTTGTGAGGGTTAGGGATGTGGAGTCCAAAGTCCTTCCCATAGAGTCGGTTCCAGTTGTAAACGTGTTCCTTGACGTCTTTCCAAATGACCTTCCCGGTGTCCGTCCCAAAAGGCAGATAGATTTTGGTATAGATCTCCTCCCCAATACTCACCCCATTTCTATTCCCCCTTACTGCATGGCCCCGACGGAGTTAAAGAAGTTGAAGGAGCAATTGAGGGACTTGTTGGAGAAGGGTTTTACTAGGCCTAGCCAATCCCCTTGGGGTGCACCTGTATTTTTTGTGAAGAAAATGGATGAGTCTCTTAGAATGTGTATTGACAACAGACAACTTAATAGGCTCACTATCAAGAATAGGTATCCTCTTCCAAGAATTGATGATTTATTTGTCCAACTTGAAGGGGCTAGCCATTTCTCTAAGATTGATCTTCGGTCCAGGTATCATCAAGTGAAGGTGAGGGAGTGTGACATTCCCAAGACGGCCTTCTGCACAAGGTATGGGCATTATGAATTTGTGGTTATATCTTTTGGGTTGACCAATGCACCAACTATCTTCATGGATCTTATGAATAGGGTCTTTAAACCCTACCTTGATTTGTTTGTTGTGGTCTTTATTGATGATATTTTGATCTATTCTCATAGTGGGGAGTTGCATGTGACTTATTTGAGGGTAGTGTTGCAAAGATTGAGGGAAGAGAAGATGCATGCTAAATATGAGAAGTGTGGATTTTGGTTGAAAGAAGTTGCCTTTCTAGGTCATGTGGTGTCGGGGGGTGGTATTAAGGTGGATCCTAAGAAGACGGATGTAATTAGAAATTGGCCTAGACTATTGACCCTATCGGACAATAGGAGCTTCTTGGGCTTAACGGGTTACTGTTGGAGGTTTGTGAATGGGTTCTCTTCTATTGCTTCTCCTATGACAAAATTGACCCAAAAGAAGGCTAAGTTTGTGTGGACCGATGAGTGTGAAAAGAGTTTCTAAACCTTGAAAGATAAGCTTGTGTTCGCCCCTATTGTCACTCCTGGAAGGGTTAGAAGGATTTATTGTGTATTGTGATGCTTCTAGACTTGGTTTGGGTTGTGCGTTGATGCAAAATAGTAAGGTGATATCCTATGCTTCTAGGTAACTCAAGGTGCATGAAAAGAACTACCCTACCCATGATCTTGAAGTAGCCGTCATGGTATTTGCATTAAAGATATGGCGTCATTATTTGTGTGGGGGTGCATTTTGATGTATTCACCGATCATAAAAGTCTCCAATATGTCATTACTCAAAAAGATCTCAACTTGAGACAAAGAAGGTGGTTAGAACTTCTTAAGGATTATGATATAAGTGTGCGTTATCATTTCGGTAAGCCTAATGTTGTGGCGGATGCTTTGAGTAGGGTGTCGATGGGTAGCCTAGATCATGTTGATGATAATGGCAAAAGGGTGGTTAAGGAGATCAATCGGTTGGCTAGGTTGGGAGTTAGGTTGGAAGAAGGTGATGATGGTGGTGGTGGTGTTGTTGATGGTTCTAAATCTTCATTGGTTGAGGAGGTGAAAGCTAAGCAAGATCTTGATCCCTCCTTGTTAGAATTGAAGGCCTTGGTGAAAGGAGGCAAGGTAGAGGTTTTCTCCCAAGGGGGAGATGGTGTCCTTAGGTATCAAGGTCGATTGTGTGTGACTTGTGTTGATGGCTTGAGAGAAAAGATTCTTGATAAAGCTCATGGTTCTTCTTACTCTATTCACCCCGGTTCAACTAAGATATATAGAGATTTGAGAGAGGTGTATTGGTTAGGAGGCATGAAGAGAGACATTGCCAAATTTGTATCCGGTTGTCATAATTGCCAACAAGTCAAAGCTGAGCATGAAAGAACGGGTGTCCTAGCCTAATACATAGAGATTCCTACTTGGAAGTGGGAATATATTAATATAGATTTTATGGTTGGGTTTCCCAAGACTAGAAAGGTTTTTGATTCCATTTGGGTTGTGGTTGATAGAATGACAAAATTGGCTCACTTTCTACCGGTTAAGACTATATATGGGGTTGAAGATTATGCTAAATTGTACATTCATAAGTTAGTGAGATTGCATGGGGTGCCCTTATCTATTATATAGGATCGTGCTGCACAATTCACTTCATACTTTTGGTGGTCTTTCCAAAGAGGTCTTGGTACAAGAGTTAAACTTAGCATGCCTTTCACCCTCAAATGGATGGCCAGGCTGAAAGAACTATCCGAACACTTGAGGATATGCTTAGGGCTTGTGTATTACAGCTTAAGGGTAGTTGGGATGATAATCTTCCATTGATTGAGTTTGCCTATAACAATAGCTATCATTCTAGCATTGGTATGGCTCCTTGTGAGGCCCTCTATGGTAGACGTTGTAGATCACCGATTGGGTGGTTTGAGGTTGGAGAGGTGGATTTTGGGATCAAATTTGGTTGTGGAGGCTCTTGAGAAGGTTAGGATGATTAAAGAAAGGTTGAAAACAGCCCAAAGTCGCCAAAAGTCTTACGCCGATGTGAGAAGGAGGGAGCTTGAGTTTAAAGTTGGTGATTGGGTTTATTTGAAGGTGTCACGCATGAAGGGTGTGGTTCGTTTTGGTAAGAAGGGAAAGTTGAGTCCAAGATATGTGGGTTCTTATAGAGTAATGAGGAGGATTGGCAAGGTAGCTTATGAGTTGGAATTGCCTTGTGAAATGGAATTGGTTCATCCGGTCTTTCATGTGTCTATGCCGAGGAAGTGTGTGGGTGACCCTAATGCTATTGTGCTTCTTGATGTTGTAGGGGTAGTTGAAGACAACTTGACATATGAAGAGGTTCCAGTGTTGATCTTGTATAGACAAGTGAAGAGGTTGAGGAACAACGATGTTGCTTCCATTAAGGTCCTTTGGAGGAATCAACAAGTCGAAAGTGCTACATGGGAGGCCGAAGCAGACATGCAAAATTGATATCCTTATATTTTCTATCCTACTCAAGCCTAAGGTACTAATTCTAAGTCTTCTATGTGATTTCATGCCTCATGTTCCAGCCTCTAAGTCATTTGCATGCATTCATGTTTATATTGACAAAGTTCATGGTCATTTTACACTTATGTTGAGATTTGAAAATGATGTTTAAGTACATTGTTGCATTCTTGTTGGGGATAATTTAACCATAATTACTCTTCCCATATACGTTTCTTTGACATTCGGGGATGAATGTTCCCAAGGAGGAGATATTGAAACGACCCCAGAAAGTACTCGAAAATGTGTCACGAAAGTGACCGAAATCGTAAATTCCATATATCTCAAACTTAGTGCGTAATATCAAAAATTTGACTTCATATTCTTGTTCCGGGGGTTAAATTAAGTGGGAGATGAGTCTGACCTCGATTTTAAGAGCAACCGTAGAAAAATTTGAAAATCGCAAAAATGCAATTTCCAGTGTGCATCTGCACCCCTGGCGCGACGCGGCAAAGGCGCGCTACAGTGTAAATTTTGTCTTGTTTTTCTATATCGGTCTAAGACTTTGCAGTCTTGGGCCTAAGTGTTCCCATGCGTGAAAATGCCTATACTTAGCCTTATTTTATCCTCATATCATTCAAGACATTTTTTCCATCAATCTCGGATGGAGCCAAAGATTGACTATTGTTTGGCTTTGGAGTATGATGGAATAAAGCAAAATGGCTCTTTAAACTGTCTGCGCTTCTTTCATTTGTGAAGTAGCAGTTAGTCAATGCAACTTTCGACGCTCCTCATGGGTCATTTGGAAACAGCCGCTTTATGTTTTTAAACGTAGGGGTTAGGCTGCGTACATCCGACCTCCCCTCACCCTGCAATGAGCGGGAGCCTTTTGAGGCACTGGGGTATGTTGATGTATCATTCAAGACATTCACAATTACTCTCTCAAACACTTAGCCAATATTTCACCTCCAAATTTCAAGTCCCAAAACTCATCCGGATCTTAATGTTCTCATTCAAGCTTCAAGTCACTATCTCCAATCTTCTTCAAGGATTCTCCAAAGTCAAGGTATGTGTATTTCTTTCATGGTTTTCTTACACCCATTACGCCCAAGTTTCCTTTACCTAAAATTGCATGATTTAAAGTTGATTTACTCATGTGTCTTACTTATTATTAATTTCACTGCACACTATGTTGGGGTTTCATGAATTTATGATTGTTTTAGCGTGTTTTGAGCTATGAATCTAAGATCTATTAGGAGATTTGATGAAGGGTTTTGATATATATTGCTTGAGGGTGTTACCAAGTATCTATTGATGGTGTCACGACCAAAGTCCCATCAAGGTGGACTGGCACCCATTGCCGACAAGGCTCGGGAGAACCAAAATATAACCATACAAGGACCAGGAGAACCAACATATAACCATGCACTTCTCATGAACATTATAAGAGGTTTCCATATTCAGCATGCATTCAAGAAGGTAGGCAATGATAACAAGCCAAAAGAAAATGCATGTGACTAGGCCGTTGGAGCCGTAATGTCTAAAGTACGAGACATGACCACACTTTAATTTATATAGTCTACAAAGCCTCTAGATAAGGAACAATATCAGATAAGGTTCGGGATAGGCTCTGCCTCATGACTAAGTATACAATATAAAAATATAAGCTCTAGACACATAAATCCCCGAAGCAACCTGGAGCTTAGTAACAGCAGCTAGATATCCTGTACTCCTACTGGGGAGATCTACTAGCACCTGTACCTGCAGTATGAAATGCAGGTCCCATGTAAGGGACATCAGTAGGAATAAGAGACCACCTTTAGTCATACTGTAGAATCATGTACTTTATGTCCTTTTAATTACTTTACCTTTCTTTACTATATAATCTGTGCACAATATATAATACAATGATCAGTTGATCAGTGGTAAATCAATATCGCGATCGACCCATGCTAGACTTTTCTTTCACCACTAGAATCCCCCCCGTAATATGGGATCAACCCATGCTAGGCGATTCTTCCACCCCTGGGATACCACCCATCAATAAGCAACTTACTTTAACTTTTATTTATCTTTGAGATGATTCTTTTGGTGGTTGTAATATTGGAGCTAGATATAGCATGTGACACATAAATAATCATGCAAGACAATACCACAATAAAAAGAGTAGGTTACACAGATAATGAGATGCGTAGGAGATGAAATAACTCATGAACTTTATTGTCAACAATATCCCCAATATCTTGGTATCCAAGTTGTATGTAGATTTGAAAATAACTATGTATAGGAGAATATGAACATGTAAAAGTGTGGAGACACGGTTGTTAGCTGTTTCAGAGTTGGTAAGTGCTTTTATCTGCCAAGGAAGAATCTTGATTTCATGTCAAGTAATACGAAATCGAGTAGCCTTACGTACGCCATTGTACCACCTCTCTATTACCTCGAAATAACCTTCCTTTCCTCCAAATATTTATCTACAATAGAGTAGGTGAAAAAACTAGTATTAGCAGCTAATAAACATATCTTGGCAGCCTAATCTCATGATAAAAACAACGCACGGACAACAAGCATGTAATTATCAACCCGAGCGTATTCTTTCAATCTTTTCGCCTCTAATCATATTTTTTTAATATACGTTATCATATACATATCATGTGCATCTTGTTTTAGTGTCATAATAGTCTCACAACAACCAGTAAATCACAATAAATAACAATTATACACAACATATAAGTAGGCAGCATCACATTACGCCCCTTCGCTAGATTTTGACGTTAACAATTCCAAACCTGTACTAACTTCAACAAAACTGTTCCCACCATATTTACACATGAAAACAGTACTAAAACAGTCCAATAATAGTTCTAAAGTATATGGATAACGTGAAACAACAATCTCCAATTATCAACTCACAAGTTCCAACTACGAGCACAATTACGATATCATATACGAACTCATTTTTGCGGAAGATAAAAATGGTACAACAACCTTAATACATCATTACAGAGCTAAATCTTATTAAAAACAGTAACCGTCCTTCATAATTAAGCCAACCAAGAAGAGAAAAGTTTCCAAATAAACAAGAAAATTGTACAACAACCTTTGGAACAAATGCTGTCCAAAATTTTAGCACAAGTATAAGCAGCCTAGTTCTCTTGTTTTTCATGAAAAAAAAATAGTAAACACATAGGTAGCTTTATTTACCTATACCTTCAAGGTGTAGGGTTTCTCCAAGAACCATAGAAGTCTCTTGTGGCTGCTTTGCGAGGTTAAGAAGGAGTAGAGAAAAAGCTTTGAAAAATCTGATTGTTTTCCAAGTTGAAATGGCTTAAAGCTGTTGCTTTTAAGCCCTTTTAAAGGGACAAGTTTGGCTGACTTTCTTGTGTATTTTAAACCTTATATTATCAAGGTGGTGATGCAGCAACTTGGCCCTTTCACTTGGGCCTAAATGGGTTCAGACTTGATGGGCCTTTGCTGCCCACTATTCTCTTTTTCCTTAACTTAATTTGGGCCCAAATCGTCAAGTAGGTTGTGATGTACTTGGGACCTTTTATTATTCATATTGGGATGTAAATATTGTCCATTTACAATGCTAAAACATAGGCTAAAGTTACACCCTAAACATGGACTTTGTTCACTATTGGACTTGGACAGATTCGGCGTCGGGCCTCGTCTCCATCTAGCTATCAAATTTAATCTAAGCAAGTAGGTGACTCACCTGCTAGCTTCCTAAGTCTTACAATCACCTCACTTCTTTCACTTTGTTTAAGGATATGATCTCCTCAATTCGACTTAAAACTTATAATACTCGACCCTCTTAAGCGTTAGACGTACATATCGCCCTCTAATTTGAGATTCAAGCACTTTTAGAAATGGGCGCTAATTTGACCAAGTCATATTGTGTTTCATATGCATAGGACTAGTACACTTAGTATGTGGTATGCTACATCATCCCCTCTTAGGAACATTCATCCTCGAATGTTAGCATAACTGGATAGCTTAACCAAGTTCAAACCTTTACATAAATAGACTTTTGACAATGCAATACAAATTCAAAAACACGTACCTATTAATGCCCCAAGTTTGTATGTTGGATTTCCTATTTAGCTTCAAATAAGTAAGGGTACTTACATTCATCGCTTCCTCAGCCTCTCATTTTATCTTTTCTGCTTGTTGGTTCCTCTAAAGTGCTTTTACTAAAGTTATTTCTTTATTCCATAGCTTCTTAACTTGACGATCTAGAATAGCAATATGTACCTCTTCATAGGTGAGATCTTTTGTAACCTGCACATCTTCAATAGGAGTGATACAAGATGAGCATCTATGAATTTTCGAAGCATATAGACATGAAAAACTGGATGAACCATTTAAAGCTCTTGGGGTAGCTCTAGTTCATATGCAACCTGCCCGAACCTCTTAATAATTATATACGGCCCTATTTAACATGGGCTCAATTTTCCCTTCTTACCAAATCTCATAGAACCTTTCATTGGGTACACCTTGAAGAATACCTAATCCCCTACTGAGAATTCTAGTCCTCTCCTCCTAGCATTCGCATTAGATTTGTGATGATTTGGGTTGTTTCTAGCCGTTGTTGTATTACCCTAACATTTTCCATGGCTTGTTGTACTAGATCTGGCCCAAGCAAGGTGGTTTCACCCACTTCAAACCATCCAATTTGCGACCTACATTTCCTTCCATATAAAACTTCATAAGGTGCCATCTTGATGCTTGAATAGTAGCTATTATTATAAGTAAATTCAATAAGTGACAAATAGTCCACCCAACTACCTTTAAAGTCCAATGCACAAGCTCGAAACATATCTTTAAGTGTTTGAATAGTGCATTCTGCTTGACCATCTATTTGAGGGTGGAAAATTTTTTACTCAAATTCACTTGTGTCGCTAAGCTCCTTTAGAAGGACTTCCAAAACTTTGCAGTGAATTGAGCCCAATCAGATATAATGGAGATTGGGACCCCATATAGCTGACTATCTCTTTGAGTTATAACTTTGCATACTCTTCAATTGTATAATCACTCTTAACCGGCAAGAGGTATGCTGATTTTGTGAGTCTATCAACTATTACCCATATGGAGTCAAACTTCTGAAATGAGAGAGGCAACCCAGTTACAAAATCCATATTGATCATGTCTCACTTCCATGTTGGAAGCTCTATACACTGCATATAACTCCCGGCTTTTGGTGCTCTACTTTAACTTGTTGGAAATTTGAACATTGAGCCACAAATTCCGCAAGGTCCTTTTTCATGCCTCCCCACTAAAATATTCCCTTTAGGTCATGATACACTTTAGTTGATCTTAGATGGATGGAATATCTTGAATGATGGGCTTCTTCCATTATCCTCTTTCTTAGCCCATTAATATCAGGCACACATAATCTATTTTGGAAAAATAATACTCCATTTCTTGTAAGTTCAAAGCCCTTCATCGTATCTGACTTACCTTTTCCTTAAGCCGTTGTAGAACAGGATCCTCGAACTGCCTTTCTTTCACCTCCATTACTAATGAAGACTCTGCAACATTATGCACAACAACCTCTTCCTTTGGAGCTTAAAGAAGGTGAACTCCCCAACTGGTTAGTTGACGTATATCTTTAGCCATTCCTTGATTTCTCATGGTCTGGTCATGACTATTCATGATTGCCTTACGACTCAAAGCATCGGCTACCATATTTGCTTTCCCCGGATAGTATAGTATATCAACATCATAATCCTTAATTTGCTCTAGCCATCTCCGCTATCTTAAATTTAGGTCTTTCTGCTTAAAAGTATATTGTAAACTCTTATTATTAGTATATATATCAACGAGAACCCCATACAAATAGTGGCACCATATTTTCAGAGAAAACACAACCGTTGCTAGCTCAAGATCATGTGTTGGGTAGTTTTTCTCATGCGGTCATAATTATCTAGAGGCATAATCAATTACCCTACCATGATGTACCAGGACACACCCTAAGCAAACTCTTGAAGCATTGCAATACACTGCATACCCCTCAGAGCCTTCTGGAAGTATTAGCACAGGTGTAGAAGTTAGCTTGCTTTTCAACCCTTGGAAGCTCCTTTCACATGCATCATTCCATTGGAACTTAGTTTCCTTATTTGTCAACTTTGTTAGAGGTGCAGAAATAGAGGAAAAACCTTAACAAACCTCCTGTACTAACCAGCCAACCCTAGGAAGCTCCAAACTTCCGTGGGTGTTGTTGGCATTGGCCAATCTTTCACAGCCTCTATCTTTTGTGAATAAAACCTTATTCATTCATCAGATGCAATATGACCCAAGAATGCCACTGATTTTAACTAAAATTCACATTTAGAAAACTTGGCATACAACTATTGATCACGAAGACGTTGTAACACATGTTGTAAGTGATTTCCATGGTCCTATTCTGATCTTGAATATACTAAAATATCATATATAAATACTATCACGAACACATCCAAGAATGGATTGAATACCCTATTCATCAGATCCATAAAAGCTGCTAGTGCATTCGTTAGCCCAAATGACATAATAAGAAATTCAAAGTGACCACAGCTTGTTCTGAAAGGTGTTTTAGGTACATCTTTCTCCTTTACCCTCACTTGGTGATAAACTGATCTCAAATCAATTTTTGAAAAGAATTTGGCACCCTGTAACTGATCAAATAAATCACCAATCCTAGTGAGGGGGTATTTGTTCTTAGTTCTCACCCTATTCAATTGTCGATAGTCGACACACATTCTCAAGGTGCCATTCTTTTACATACAAATAACACTAGTTCACTCATGGAGACACACTAGGTCTTATAAAACCCTTCTTCAATAAGTCTTTTAACTGCTCTTTCAATTCACGTAATTCTTCCGAGGTCATTCTATATGGAGGGATGGAAATAGGTTTAGTATTGATTTGATGTTCACGCTCCAATAAAAAAGCAGTCGCTGTCAGTAATTAACCTAACCGAAGGTTAGGGTCGAATCCACAGGGAATACAGGGCTTGACTACAAGGATTCACTATCAATCATTTCGAGTATGCATGACTAAAATCTCTAAATGGGTGGGGGGTTGTGATTTAAGAACTACAATAAAAGTAAACACTATACTATTATCTGAAGAAACAGTCGAATTTAGGGACAACTTGGGAATTGTGTTCTCCATGGTTCGTTGACTCGATTACCCTAGACAATATAACTTTAATTAGGAATTTGCATGCAGGACGGTAACTTCAGTTCTTCCAGCCCTCCTATGAAGGTGAAGGTCGAATTTCACCATGGTGCTTGGTTAGCAACCATGGTGTGCTAACTAACCGTTACCTATTATCCCAGTCAACCTCCCATTGGCCAAGTTTGGTTGATTAGACGAGAATACATCAATCGAATTTTTTCATCTACTTCCCTTTTCCTATTCGTCACTACCTTGGTCGGGATCGTTATAGGAGGCGGGCTTTGGTGTTGGCCACCACCAAGCTACAATCAAAATGAAGTGAAATAAATAATACATGCAAAACCCCATTCGTAGAAATGCAATTAATCCAGGTTATCTCAAATCAAGTTCCCATGGTTCCCACAACGTGGCTTAGCTACTCATGGCTAAGGCAAAACTAACAAGAATGCAAATACAACACATAGTTGAAAATTTTACCCAAAGCAATGAAGATAGATAATACCATAAGCTGTAAACCAAAAGATTGATAGACGGAGAATGATTATAATGTGATTCTTGCAATCCCCAAAAGTGTGTTTTCCAATAGAAAAGAAGAATCTACAGTAAAACTCTAAAATCTTCTAGAGAGAATATTCAGTGTCTATCTTTTTTAATCTCAAGTCTGGTCTCCCTCAAATAAACCCTAAAATAAAGTATTTATAGTATTTAAAAACTTAACCCTAAAAATTACACAGAAAAGACAGCTAGCAGCAGGTACGTCTCACAGGTACGACTCGTAGGGTGACCTACGAGTTGTAATTGCGGCCTCGTATCAGTCATTTGGTATTTTGAACTTGACTATTACGACCCATTAGTCTGAGTTATAGCTTGGGATATGACTCATTTGCTCCTCTCGTAGTATTGGCCTTCAGTTTTTGGTCCAAAATTTTAGCTCTCTGTTTCTTGCTTTGAGTCCACCTACACGAGTCGTAGTTAGACCTACGACTCGTAGGGTTGCCCCGTAAGGCTGACCTTCACTTAGTAGATTTCTAACTTTTGCTCTCTGTTTCTTGCTATTATATCACCCTAGAACTCATAGCTTGGGCTACGACTCGAAGGTAAGCTCGTATGTCCTGCATTTCAACAAAAATCTGCAATTTTCTCCCAACATCATGCTAACCTATCTTTTTTAAACTAACAACACAAAAACATATGAAAAACATAAAAATTCGCATTAAGAACTCACAAAATCCCTTATTTTAGGCATCAAATGTATTGTATTTTGATAACACATCAACACCCTCAACTTAGAACTGTTGCTTGTCCTCAAGCGACAACTCAATCTAAACATACAATAAGAAACACATAGTAGTTATACCAATGGCATATATATCATTTACTCTAATTTAGGTACCCACTTTCATTTTCACAATTAGATTGCAAAGCTACTAAGCAAAACAAAAACACAAGGATGTATCTGGCAACCTAACTATGATAAGCTAAGGAGCATCAATCATCCGCAATCACTTGGTTAGTCATATGCTAATCAAGCAGTGCAAATGCCATCACAGAAAAGAAGTCTCTTCTACTCACTCCAAAAGCATTTAGAATTCAGGACTCAGTAAGCATTATCACTCTCACAAATGAAATTCATGCAAAATGACTAACACCATAGGCTTGCCTCTATACTCAAGTTCCGGATTGGTGACAAAGTGGATTTGGATCACTTTAGGACTTAAAAGCTTGTAACATAGGCTCATGGGGCTTTGGCATGGTATTTTAGTCAAGTAGTGACTAAAAGTTATCCTTGAACCATGTTTACCCACACTTTTACCTTCATGACCCAACCATTTTCACCAAA
>JAPFFP010042659.1:0-13913 GCA_026153255.1 Solanum medicagineum
ACCATCACCAGAGATAATATGGCCTAGGAAAGCCACAGATTTAAGCCAGAATTCACATTTCAAAAACTTCGCATACAACTTATGGTCCTTAAGGGTTTGAAGGACAATTCTGAGGTGATTTGCATTCTCCTCTTCATCCCTTGAATACACCAAAATATTGTCAATGAACACAATCATAAACATATCCAGATACTGTCGGAACACCCTATTCATCAGATCAATAAAGAATGCAGGTGCATTCGTCAACCCAAAGGACATGACCAAGAACTTATAATGGTAGTATCTAGTCCTAAAAGTTGTCTTTGGAATATCACATTCCCTGACTTTCAAATAATGGTAACCAGATCAGAGGTCTATCTTTGAGAAAGAAGAGGCACCCTGAAGGTGGTCATACAAGTCATCTATCCTTGGGAGATGATACTTGTTCTTTATGGTGACCTTGTTCAGTTGCCTATAGTCAATACACATTCTGAGAGATCCATATTTCTTTCGTTTGAATAGGACAGGTGCACCCCACGGAGAAACACTCGGCTTTATAAAGCCCTTCTCTAACAAATCTTTCAATTGTTCCTTTACTTCTTTTAGTTCAGCAGGGGCCATCTTATAAGGTGGGATTGAGATAGGCTAGGTATCAGGAAGAACATCAATCCCGAAATCAATCTCCCTATCAGGAGGGACTCTGGGCAGATTCTTAGGAAACATTTCTTGAAACTCATTCACAATCGGAACTGACTCAAGAGTTGGAGACTCAATATCATCAGATTTAACTCTCACGTGGTGGTAAATACACCCATTGGAATTCATGTTTCTAGCCCTAGGGTATAAGATAAACCTTCCATTAGGTGCTACAGAATCACCCTTCCACTCTAGGACTAGTTCATTCAGAAATTGGAACCTAACGGTTCAGGCTCTACAATCAACAGCGGCATAACAGCCGTGGAGCTAATCAATGCCGAGGATTAAATCAAAATCGGTCATATCTAACTAAATCAGATCAATGATAGTATCCCTATGATGGATGGACACTATGCAAGCTCTGTAGACTCTGTCAGCTCGAATAGACTCATCCACTAGAGTAGAAACATCAAAAGGTTCAAGAAGACTCTCAGGGTTCTATCAAATCTACTAGCCACATAAGGGATTACAAAAGAAAATGTGGCACCACGATCCATCAACACATAACATTCAATAGAAAAGACTTGAATCATACCCATCACAACATCTGGGGAGTTCTCCTGATCATGTCAACTTCCCGTGGCATACAAAAGGTTTGTACCTCCGCTTGTGCCTATTGTAGTACCTCTCTGATTGCCCTTAGCTGGGGGGCTGCTGTAGAAGATTAAGCCCGTTCAGCCCACTTTGGACAATCACTCTGGTAGTGAGCCGCATGGCTGCACTTGAAGCATACATCACTCCCCTCATGATATCTCCCCAAGTGCATCTTATCGCATGTACCACATGGTGGTTTACCTCGTGAACCTTGAGCCACACTAGCTTGTGACTGGGATCCACGAGCTCCAACATTCTGAGACTTCTGATCATTTTGGACTCGAGATGCAGGTGCACTAGCAGATGATGGTACTGGAAATCGATTTCCATTGCCTCCCCTCCCAACCTCATTGCTGAATATCTTAGTCGTCTTGCTTCTGAACTCTTCCCTATCATGTTGCCTCTCCTCATCAGCTTGTTGCACGAAGGTCATCAATCTCCCAATATCTATATCACTCACAACCATAGTTCCCCTTCCATCTCTCTTCGGCCCTCTACTCAACCCATCAACATAAATACCCATCCTTCACCTCATGTCATCAACCATATCCGGAGCATACCGGGATAATTGTGTGAACTTAGCCCATACTCTTGTACAATCATAGAGCCCTGTTTCAAGTTCAAGAACTCCCTAACCTTCGCCTCTTCTTCTCGCTTAGAAAGAAATGCCCAAGAAAGTTTCCTCGAATAAATCCCAAGTCATCATGGGGGCATTCTCCCGTCTATCCTTCTTCCACTAGTCATACCACAGTCTAGCCACCCCCTTCAGTTGATAAGCAACCAACTCCACTCTCTCAGCTTTAGCCACATGCATCACTTAGAACAGTTTCTAAAGCTCCTCCACGTAGTTCTCAGGATTCTCGGTGTATGCAAACCTTGTGAACTCAGGCAGATTCATCCTCAAGAATTGACGGACTCTGAAAGTGTCATCGGCATTCTATTGGGCCACTCCTGGTCTCGTAGCAGGTGATGTGACTGCCTGGGCTAGAGTTCAGATAGCCTGACGGAGCTCAGCATTGAAGACCTTATCTTGCGGGGGTTGTGCAATAGGGAAAGCTTGTTCCATGAGCACCTCATGTGCTTGAGGCTCAGATGGATTGACATTCTGTCGGTCGGGATGTCCTCTACTTCTCACGGCTCTTTTGGGAGGCATGATCACAATTATGTAATATGCAAAGCACGAATTAAAGTAGAACTTCCATAGAGTATCACTCTATAGCATGATTTAGAACATGAGTGAAGGGGAAACAATTCCTAATGTCCTATAGCCTTCTGTTTATCGGGTGTGGTCGACAACACACCTATAAACAAGACTCTATTAGACAAGGCTTCATAGACTCCCTAGGACACTTAAACTCGTGCTCTGGTCCCAAATGTGTCAAGCCAAGGGAGGGGAACCAAGATGTGGCTGGCACCCAGAGACTATTACTAGTCCCCAAGCGAACCACTTAGCCTCATCGCATTCATCCACTCAACAATATTACTAATTAGTGGAAGATAAATGAGAATAAATGGGCACATCATAATCTTAATAGTAGTAATATATAAAGGCTAGTGGAAAGAAACTAGCTCATAAGTTCTGACATCAACGTCTGACATCTAGTCAATAAAGCTTCTATCACTATTATGTGGTGCCAATGATAGGTCCACGGCTACCTTAATCCAGCATAAAAAAAATAAGCAATTCTAAACTCTAAAGCATGATGAAAATAATGTAATGAACCCACCGAAGTATGGGAGGCTCACCAATCTGCTGAACACTCAAAGGGCCTCAATGGTTCGCCTGTTGATGACCTCTATCCTGCATATCTACATCATAATATGATGCATTCCAAAAGGGGACGTTAGTACTTGGAATTTACTGTATGTAAAATAGCTGAGTGAAACCGAAACAGGTATAATAATAGTAAAAGCAGTAACATCTCAATATAGAAATCAATCAACATGTCAAATGTCTATCTAAAGAAAGAGTAAACAGTAGACAAGTGACCCATCTACCAATCGATTTATCATCAAATCAGACTCACCTCAGAAGGATACATCTCAACTCATGTCATCACATCACATCTCATCTCATCACATCACATTTTTTCTCATCATATCTCAATTCAGAGTACTCAATGTAGAAATTTTCTAGGAGTTTCTCTTATCCGACAATAATTACTTATGAGCCGGTGATCATACAACAATTACGCTGATGTTGCCACAGCCATCCCATACTTGCCAGGTAGGGGATGAATCAAATCCACTAGGGACCCTAATAATCCGTTAAGTCCTCCATTGTTTCTGGGACTCTATCTAGAGGGAACCAGAATGAGATATAATAGTTCTAATCCTCACCTATGTTTGGCTACATACTTTGACGAGTGCGAGTTGGACTGACTCTTACTCTTTCGGTGCTCGATATTCCTCCCATAACTTAATACCCATAAAATAATCCATCCAATCAATAAATCTCAATTGACTCATCTCACCGTTCATTTAGTCTCATCATTAAATATCTCAATCAACAATTCAAGGATTTGAACAATCATAAGGGATCAATCGAATAGACAAATCATTAGAGTTCATTTATGGAGACTCAAGGACTATCAAGTTCTATCAACTCATCATCAGTCTCATATCTCACTCTCAATCAAAATCCCAAATCACATTCCCAATCAAGGCTCTAGACTCAATCCTACCTTCTTTCATGCAATCTTGAGGAAATCCTAGATAGAGTTAAGCAATACTTCAAGTAAAACATTCAATTCAAGTAAACAAGTTTATGATGATCATCAATATATGAAAATATATGTAAATAGTCTAGGTTTCAAGAAAATATTCAAGAAATCATGCATATTGACTCAAGAACCTTCAATCAACCACCTAAGACCATCTATGGGGCACATGGGAGGACAATATCATGTTTTCGTTTAGCCTTACATACCTGGGATCGAACCTCTCCTATTCAATCGTCAAGAATTTCCCAATCTTGTGTTCTTCTTTCTTCTCTCTCAAGCCCTATCTTTCAAGTATAATGAAGAAGGACATAGAATGGGGGTTTTGACCATATTTGATCATCAAAATGACCCTGATGGGTCGTAGTTCACGTTTAAAAGCAGTGGCAAAAAGTCTAGAATGCCCCTCCAAAGAATAAAATTTTTAAACTTGATGGAGCAAGTCGGAATGACAGGTCAGCGACGCAGACCTGTTACAGATCTGTGATTTTCAAAAATTAATCCCGTTGAAATTTTGCGAAAAAGTATAACTGTGCGTGCGCGTTGGGTCCGCTTCGCGGATCCATCACATAACCTCACTATTTTAGCTCCACGATAGGTCCGCATCGCGGGCCTGTCGCATACCCTCAATATTTTGGTCAATCTTTGTGAAAATAATTTTTTGACTTGGTTGCTCTTAAATTGGATTGAGACCATTTTCAACTTGATTTTTTGCGCTGATCGCAAATCCGATCTCAGATTTTCCACCAATCTTGGGAAGATGTGTTACGCGGACATCTCCGTTTTAGGGGTATTTTGATAATTTTATCGAACGTTATAGTGGGTTGATCTCAAGGTAATGTTGATCTATGTCATGGATGTGGAAAACCAGGACATTATGTCAGAGAGTGTCCCTATAGAAAAGTGGTTGGGATCAACGTTTGTGAATGATCGAAGGAAGGACCACATTACAAAGAAATTCAAAAAGAAAGTTGCAGCTGATTAGATTGTGATGAAGGATTTGGGGGTATGGGGAAATTCCTCTAGTGATACTGATGATGAAGAACAACTTGAGGACTCTTCCATGCTTAAATCTTTGATGGCTTATTTTCTTTCATGGCCCAATGAGATGATGAGGAAGAAGAAGAGGAACAGGTAACACTGCTGGACTTGAAAGAGAATTTAAATCTTTACTCTACCAAAAAGTTGAAAAAACTAGCATGTGTTCTTATTGATTCAATTTGTGAATTTACCGCTGAAAAAGACCTGTTAAATAATAGTATGGATATGTCACATGATGAAAAATTGTTTTAACAAGTCAAGCTTCTGATCTGGAAGTTAAGGTGGTGGTTCTTGAAACTGAAAAGGATGATCTTTTGAAATTGTTGGAAACGGATACTAAGTCTGATGCTAAGTTCAAAAGAAAATAAGTGAAAATGAACTAGCCTTAGGAGAGAAACTGAAAGAAGCTAAACTGAAGTGGAATTTAGCCTTAGAAAGAAATGTTGTGATGGAGAAAGACCTGCTAAAGGTTAAGGAGGATCTGAACAAGTCAATGAGGTGGGTTGCATCTTCTAAGTTGTTAGGTGATATGTCCAGTAGCTGGGGTCATGAAAAGAGAGGTCTAGGATATGTCAACAAGATTGATCCCCCTTATAATCCCTATAGCAAGTATGTCTCTATTGCTAATAATCTGTTATGTCTGCATTGTAAGAGAAATGGTCATCTGAAGGGCAGTTGTGAGGTTCGCAAGAGAACTCTGAAAAATCAACAGTGTGATTACTCAGGAAGAAGAGGTGCAGCTGAGGGACTAGTTCCTAAGTCAAAACTGAGTAACAAAACCTTGCCTATCTGGACTAGAAAGTTTGTGATTAGGCCTCTCTCATTACTTGGAGCTCAGATTAAAATTGGTTCCAAATCTAACAAGTGATCACTTGTAGGAATAGTCTGGAGGAAGCAGTCAGTGATGATTTATAGACAGTGGATGCTCAAAGCACATGACTGGAAGGACCAAAAACTTTCTCTCATTGAAAGAATTTGAAGGTGCCAATGTTTCAGTTGGAGATGGTCAGAAAGGTTACATCATGGGCATAGGAAAGATTGGCAAGTGCTTTGAGAAGGCTATTGAAGATGTGTACTATGTTGAAATATTGAAATACAGTTTTCATAGTGTCTCTCAAATCTATGACAACTGTAATAATGTTAAGTTCCTATCAGACAAGTGCACTGTTACAAACGCGTCTACTGATGAAGTGATCCTCATAGCAAAAAGGTGCAGAAACATGTATGTAGCAGATCTCAGAACTACAAAGGAAGATAATTCTATGTCTCAAGGTCCAAGATGATTCAAGTGACTTGTGGCATAGGAGACTTGGTCATGTTGACCCTTCACTACTGAATAAGCTGGTTTCCAAAGACTTAGTTCGTGGTTTTCCAAAGATGAATTTTAATAACTCAAAAACTGTGTTGCATGTGCTAAAGGAAAGCATTCAAAAAGCTCTTTCAAATCTAAAACGAGGTAAGTACCAACAAACCTGTTGAGCTTATTCATGCTGATCTTTGTGGTCCTGTGAAGGTTCAATGTCGTGGTGGGAAGAAATACATTATGGTGGTGGTAGCTGACTACTTAAGATATACTTGGGTAAGGTTTCTGAGATCAAAGGATGAAGCTGCTGAGTTGTTGATCAACCTCATCAAACAAGTTCAGAATCAATTTGGAAGCAAAGTTACAGGGATCAGATCTGATCATGGTACTGAGTTTGAAGATTCAAGGTTGGATGGGTTTTGTGCAGATCAAAGAATCCATCATAATTTTTTAGCTCCTAGAACTCCCCAACAAAATGGAGTTGTAGAGAGGAAAAATAGAACATTGGTGGAAGTTGGAAGGACCATGTTGATTGAGTCTGCATTAGCCAAGAACTTTTGGGTTGAAGTTGTCAACACTGCATGCTCTGTAACAAATAGGTGTCTGATCGTGTTTCTTAAGAACAAGACTCTTTTATGAACTCTTGTTTGGTAGAAAACCCAGCATCAGTTACCTGAGGGCTTTTGGATGCAAATGCTTTGTTCTCATAAATGGTAAGAAAGTAGTTGGGAAATTTGAATAAAAAAGTGATGAGGGTATTTTTGTTGGGTACTCTACAAATATCAAGGCTTATGAGTATTTAACAAAATAACTCTCTGTATTGAAGAAAGTGCTTATGTCATTTTTGATGAGTCTGGTGATATGAAAAGATTTAGTCATAGAGAGATTCAGACCTGGATGAGCTCTTAACTTTAGAAGGACAGCCTTGATCAATGATCCTTCAACTAATCCTGCTATACAAAATGATGACTGGACAAATGAAGGTGATGAAAATGGACAATCTCGAAAGGACTTGGTACTTCTACAAGAGACCCAGAGGTAGGACCTCTAGATGGAAACATCAATCATCTCTTATCTTATGGATAATCTAGTCTCTCCTTTGGACTCTGGGATTCAGACCAGATCCAATACTAGATATTTGATGTCATGTGTTGTTCTATCCTCCATTGAACCCAAAAATGTCAAAGAAGACCTCAAGGATGCATATTGGGTGAACTCTATGCAAGAAGAATTGCTTCAATTTGAGATAAACTAAGTGTGGCATCTGGTTCCTAAGCCCTTAGACAGGAATGTGATAGGGACCAAATGGGTGTTCAGGAACAAAACTAGATGAAAATGGTACCATTACAAGAAACAAATCCAGACTGGTGGTGTAAGGTTTCAATCAAGAAGAAAAGATTTATTATGATGAGACTTTTACTCCAGTCGCTAGAATGGAAGCTATTAGAATATTAATTTTTTGCTACTACATGGTGTTCAAATTGATCCAAATGAATGTAAAGAGTGTCTTCTTAAATGGTACCTTAAAGAAGAAGTATTTGTGAAGCAACCACCAGGATTTGAAAAAGTTGAATTTCCATGAAACTAGATAAGGCACTATATGGGTCAAAACAGGCTCCAAAGGCCTAGTATGAAAGGTTGTCTGGAATCCTGCTTAGTAATAGATACAAAGATAAAAATGGACAACACCTTATTTCTGAAGACTAGAGGACTGAACCTACTAATTGTTCAAGTGTATGGTGATGACATCATCTTTGGAGCTACTACAAACTCTCTTTGTAGAGAATTTGGGGACCTGATGCGTAGTGAGTTTGAAATGAGTATGATGGGTGAGATTAGTGTCTTTCTTGGATTGCAGATCAAATAGACCCATGGTTGTACTTTTACCAGTCAAGAAATGTACATCGGGGACCTTCCCAAAAAGTATGAGTGGATGGATGCCAAGCCAATTGAAACTCAGATGGGGACAAGTTCCAAACTGGATGCTGATGAATCTGGTAGCATGGTAAATGCTACTATGTATAGAGGGGTCATTGGATCACTATTGTATTTGACTGCCAATAGACCTGACATAGTCTTCAATTTTGGAATATGTGCTAGGTTCCAATCTTGTCCAAAGGAATCACATTTGAAGGCTGCAAAGAGGATTCTCATATATCTCAAAGGTTCTGAATCCTTAGCACTATACTACCCTGCTGGAGATTATTTTGATCTTGTGGGATATGCTAATGCTGATTTTGTGGGGTACCTAGTTAACCGTAAAAGTACTTCTGGTATGGCTCATTTTCTGGGCTCTTCACTGATCTCTTGGCCAAGAAGCAAAATTCAGTGGCATTATCCACAGCTAAGGTAGTGTATGTAGTTGTTGTTGCTCATTGTTCACAATTACTGTGTATCAAACAACAACTTGAAGATTTTGGAGTGCTAACAGACACAATTCCCTTGATGTGTGATAATACTAGTGCTTTGAACATGGCCAAGAATCCTGTTCATCATAAAAGAACAAAGCACACTGCTATACAACATCATTTTCTCAGGACCATGTTGAGAAGGGGATTATATGCATGAAGTTTTGTAGTATTAAGGATCAGATTGCTGACATCTTTACTAAGCCTCTTTGTGGGGACTAGTTTGAAAGAAATAGGTTGAGATTGGGGCTGATTAAGTAGAAGCATGGAGGGTCTCAATGATTGTGAACTTCCCCAAAACTTTGGCTAGAAGTGCAAAAGCAGGCGTCTGAGAAATTATTCACAATAAGTTAAATACCTATATGTATCTTGTAGGTTGTAAAAGTTGACATTTTCATAGGATTTGAAGAACTGAACATAAAATGTGTCACTCAAAGATCAGATCATTAGGGACCTAACTCCATACCAGGTTGGTATTCTTTTCATAGCTTTTTACAGCATTAAATGTTGATGCACAGGACCTATCATATTGGTTTAGCTTTTCTGAACCGATGTTATTCTGTATCACTACCCAAAGCGACACAACCAATCAGGGACCGGATGATTCCTTTCTACTCCTTTAAAATAGACTTCATGTACCATGTTGTTTCTCATTATTTTCAAGAATTTATGAGAACCAAGTACTCATTTTCTCTTGTCTTCTTGCCTGTTTTTTGTGAAAAGTTCTACCATGTATGGAATTCCTGAAAAACCTTCTTCACCAAGAACAGCCAAAAACGAGTCATCTTCTTCCCCTAACATTAATACAACCCCATCAACTCCTATTAACACTCCACTAAAACCTGATAAGTTGCGGCTATTGACCCATACCCTCTCACCTTCTCACCAACTGTTCGACTTCCTTCTGAGTCTACACCTATGGGATTTGAATGACCCAGTGCAATACCTGATGTAATCCAGTAGAACCACCACAAAGTGCTACTGAGGAACAGGGAAACTCCT
This sequence comes from Solanum medicagineum, assembly GCA_026153255.1. Lineage (NCBI taxonomy): Eukaryota > Viridiplantae > Streptophyta > Magnoliopsida > Solanales > Solanaceae > Solanum > Solanum medicagineum. The sequence goes on from JAPFFP010042659.1 coordinate 9,744, forward strand.
CCCCACTGGGACCTACCTCTTCCTCACTTTCTGAAAAGCACTTTGAGAGGGACCTGGCTGAGGACAAACACACGGAGTCAAACATACATGCAAAAGAACCTGAATTGTTGCAAAGGGATTGTTGGATCTCAAGGAACATGAGCAGACTATTAGGGATGAGTCTTCTTCCCCTGATCTCATCCTGGCACTGGGTAGTCCTATGTTTGATAAAACCCCAGTCAGTAAGATTAGGCCTGTGAATGTCTCTGTAAATATTGAAGAAGACCTAGACGATGAGGAGAATACTCGACCTTTAATTTGGAGAATAAGGAAATCTATTGACCCTCCTGCTCCTACTCTTGCAAAGGACCAGGTTGGGACAACAAAAGGAAAAGAGAAGGTCAATGAGTCATAAGTAGTGGCCAGGAGTTATACTACACAGAAGAAAAGGCTGAAAAATACTACTGCAATGAAGGAAGATATACCATAGGACCAGGTTATGAATGTAGAGGAGGAGAAGGAAGTTAGTTGGACTGAGTTAGAGGAGGACTTGGTTGGTCTCGAATCACAATCTGAGGTAACCAAGCCCACATCTTAGGGACCTGAGAACACAAAGGACCCCAAGACTTGAAAGGCAATAGGGGTGACCCTGCTCCCACTTAGGGACCAGGTTCACATGTTAAAGGCTAAAAGTTGAAAAAGTTCTTACTAGGGAGGAGAGGATCAGGTTTCTAGAGAAGCAAAATTGAGTGGAAGAGTGTTAGATCCTACGGCTAAAGAGAGCCTAGGCATAAGAGAGTTGGTGGATATAGTTGAATTTTAAGGATTGGGCCACCTATTTGAATGGCTGGTTCCTTTAGTGCATGAGTGGGAAGTGAGGGAGGTTTACCTCAATTTGTGATTCAACAAGATGGAGGCTTTGTTACATCAGTAAGGGATATTTCCTTAAGGGTGGATGAGGAGATTTATGAACCATTCTAAAGGTGAACAGGAGGGGGATCAGGACCTTAGTTGACAAACCCCCTATAATAAACTTCTTGTTGGGTATTGGGTAGATGAACAACCTGAACACCTCAGATGACTCCATGAAGATTCTTAAGGGGCAATATCAGTTATATTTTGAGTTTGTCAACAAGGTCCTATTGCCTAGAACAGGGAAGAGGACCATAGCTACAGTGGTTGATCTATAATTGATGGAGATGTTTAGCGCTCTAGTGGAAATCAATCTACTAGCATTAATGATGGAACACATGACCAAGTTGCTAAACATGACTGAGGGTAGGCATGGATTGGCCTACGGGTACCTGCTCAACCATGTGTTCGAGTACTATAGAGTGCAGCTGAGTAGGAAAATAGGGGGAACTACCAAATAGTCTTTGTCTCACACCACTCCGGTAGAGTATGAGTGTGGGGAGTTGAAGGCTGGGATCAAGAAGTCTCCATTGTCTAAGCTAATAGATTAGAAGGAGGCCTTAAAGGGATAGGTAGAGGAGTTGACTGCTGCTTTGACTAAAAAGGACGTTGAAATTATCTTGCTGAAGGCCAAGTTAGCTCAAGCCACTAGTGATGGACCAGGCTCTGCAGAAGTGCCAAGCTGAAGGAAGAAAATGGGAGAAGTAGGCTCGGAGATTGAGTCTCTCACACAGCAGCTATTTCAGGCTCATTAGGACTCTAATTCAAAATTGACTATGCTTATCCAGTCCTATGCCCCTAATTCCTCTAGTTCCTAGTCATCCTACCTTATGTCCTTTCTATTGTTTCCCTCTGGTTCTTGTTATCCTGTTTTGAGTTCGCATCTTTAGTTTCCCTGGTCTAGGGAATATTACGTTGTGTTTTGTAGTTGCTATGGCTGGAATGCAAGCTTGAAATAAAATGATCTTTTGCTATGACTCTCTTTTCTAGTTCATGTTCTTCATTTTCTATGGGTTTGCTCAAATTATGCAATCTCAAGTACCTGGTATTTCGTAATCGTGATTATTCTCTTAGTTTACTGTACAGTTGGGAATAAAGGGTAAGCATACATTCGGTGGGTATAGGTAGGGATTCATACTTAAGCGAAACACAGTTTGTCATCATCAAAAAGGGGGAAAATGTTATGTGCATGACTTTTAACATTTTGATGATTAACAAACTGAGTTGAGGACCAGGTAGATTATTGGATCGCTGTGCTGAGTTGAACATGGGATATAGCTGGCGTAAACGCTATTGTGTTTGGTGAAATATCCATCACTGTTATACTGAAGGACCAGTGGTCCATGCACAGCATCGGGTACAGTATAAAAGGAGCTTGTCCAAGGAATAAACTTAGGTTTTTGGAAGATTACACAACTGAATATTTTTGTTCCAAAAGTTCTCTCTTGGCTCCTTGTGTGAGAAGATACAATTGTTGCAGTGGGGGGACCTGATAGAAGACTTCCATAGTTTCTTTGTTTGTTTGTTGTTGTATTGGTTTGCAAACTATAAGATCAATTGTAGCAGATAAAGGAACGTGATCAGTGTTTTTTCATTACTTTTTAAAGTGTTACACCTTGTAGGTTGTGTGTAGCCTTAAGGTGGTGTTTTAGTGAAGTCTAACTTCATCAGGGTGGTGAGAGTGTAGACTAGTTAGTGTTGCTGATGCTCATTGCTTGTACTTAGGTTGCAAGTAGGAATGGTGATAAAGTGAGAGAAATAAGTCGTGTGTGTTGTATTTCTTTACTTTGCTCATTCGTTAGTGGATTCGGGTTTTGGGAAATCCTATTGAGATAGGTCATGGTTGTTCCTCCCTTGAGCAAGGAGTTTTTCCACATAAAATTCTTGCTTGATTATCTCTTGCTGTTTACCTTCTTTTAGTAATTTGCTTATAGTGTTTCGAGGGACCAGATCCCTCACTATGGTAGACACATATTTACTAATCATAAACTGTCAATTTTAACTGTCTAAACATGCATGGACAAACTTTAAACACAACTATCAATAGATATACGTGCAATTGTTGTCAATTGTTCTCCACCTAGATATGTTGCGAGTGTAGTGAAGAGAAAACAAGAACAATCATAGTTATGGATATATCGTAAGTAGATTCATTTAACTTAAATTTATTCATCCCTCTATTTCATTTGCACTTTTGAACAATAAACCTAGTAATAAATGTTGCTATTTACCAACAAACAAACTCTTACCTTCATTATATGGGAAGAAGAAATTGTAGAACGTGAAGGTAAAGAACTGCTACATCATTTCCGTCAATATCCTGTAATCCTTGCACGACGTGTTGGCGCATCCAAATATGTAAGCTATCAAACTTGCAAGATGTGTTGGCGCATCCAAATATCACCTATTGACCTAGGAATAAAAATGTTCATGAGTGATCAAAATCGTTCTACTTCATGAATTCTCATCAGCAATTATGAACTACCGCAGTGCTAAATAAAGGAGGCTCTCGATGAGGCGTTGGAAAAAAATAAGAGTATGCTGACAAACATTAATGGATGATAAGAGCAGTTTGGATCTAAGTGATATTTATTGACCTAAATAAATATAAAATAGGAAAGAAAAGTCCACAGGTGCTCAAAAGATGGTTTACAAGTATAATGAACATTAACAGACAATAGGTTCATTCAAAAATATTAGAACTATCTTGAAATCACATCACCTATTGCACCAGGAATACAAGTGTTTTCTTCTATTCTTCTTCATATGTCTATTTATGTCCTAGGTCTATTCCCCGTATGTTTAGCTGCAGTAGTAGTCCGTTTTGTTTAGGCGTGATAAATTGTAATTACATAGTATTTTGTATGATATTCCCTTATATCAATGTAACTTATTCCTTAAGAAAATTTAGCACTTGTCTGCACATGCTTATTACCTGAATTTGGAAATTCTGTTTACACGAATATATAGAGAATAGCTCACAATCATGTTGTTACCTATTTATTACTGTTGTTAGGGAATATCAGGCGATAGCGGAAGCGTGATATTGAAAAATATAAATAAATTGGGCAAGATAATAAATGGAGACACAGATTTAACATGGTTCACCCAATAAATAGGCTACGTCCACAGACGACGACGAGCAAAAATATCACTATAATAGAGAAGTCTACAACAAAACCTCACTAGGCCTAAGTACTATGAGGATATAATTTTGTGTATCACTCAGTGATATAAAAGGAGTATTACAACACTCACAAAATACACAATGTGTATCTC
>JAPFFP010042660.1:0-13913 GCA_026153255.1 Solanum medicagineum
TAGTCACTAAAACAGAGGAAACTCTGCCGGATTTTCTGTAGGATTGTTAATGTCATCTTGTGTGTTTGTATCGATAATAGTGCCTAGTCGGCACTAGTCATGGTCCCGGGGTCGGGCCGTGACAATATTCAATAAAAAAATCTAGAAGAACAAATTAATAAAGATAAAGTGCAGTGGAAAATGTATTGATAAGAATTATTGGCGTGATCAAAATTCTTGAAAAAAGTAATTTGGCATTTAGGGGAACAAATGAAAAGATCTATTAAGAAAGCAATGATAATATTTTCTAATTGAAATGTTTGCTGAATTTGATCCAATTTCTCGTGAAAGTACGAAAGAAGATTGCTAAAGTAGAGTCCATAGGAAAACTTCTTAGGATGTCTTTGCCCCATTCCTAGTTCCTTTGGAAGACCCATAGTAGCCACAAAGCACCATTCTACGCACTCAGAATAAAAGAGTGAATTTCCACAATTAGTTTCAAAGTGTCTATGAACAAACAAAATCTCCTTTCTACAACTTACAACTTTCACTGCCCATATATTTAGCTCTCCAAGCAGCAATTATTCTCAAAAAGTGTTGACCATTGCAAGAACATATTCAATGAATTAAGAATGATGAAATTCATAATCATTACCTTGAAAAAGTAGATTTTAAATAAAAATATAAAAGATAATTTTTTTTAAAAAAAATTAGGGTCCCTCTCTAGAATTTAGCTTTAGGCCTCCAATCTTATTGAGTCGGTCCTATCGGATCAAAAGATAATTTTTTGACACGAAAATCTAAAATAATATCAATGTGCGACAGAGATGCATCGCGCCCCTATCGTGTACCCAGACCTATTTGTTTTTTAAATTCTTTTCGACGGGATTGGAGAACTCGTGTGAAAAATTTCTGAAAAAAATACACTGAGGTGTGATGGGTCTGCGACCCGAGCTGGAATTATTTCTTTAATTTGTGAGTGGCATTCTAGATATTTCCCAACCCCTCCTAAACTCAAAACACAATCAAAATAGGTCGTTTTGAGTGTAAAAAGGGTTCTAAACCCCATTCTAGGTCCTAGCTTAAGATTGAAGAGTTTAAGGGAGAATTTCTTGAGGGTTGATTGTTGAATACCTCACACCAGGATTGTAAGGCTAAACTAAAGCATAGAATTGTTCTTGCATGTGCCATATTGATGGTAATAGAGGAGTTGTGAGTATCATGAATCTTCATACATGTTTCTTGAATATTTTCTTGCAAATTATATATATATATATATATATATATATATATATAAACTTATTTTCTTGAATTGAGTACTTTTCATGAGATATTGTACAAACCCTATATGTTATTTTTGAAAACATGCATGAATGAACTTAGGGATTGAGTCTAGAGTCTTTATTTGAGAATGTTCATTGTGATTGTGATATGAGCATGATGATAGGTTGATGAAACTTGTTGGTCCATGATTACTTGCAAATAAACTCTAATGATTGTCTAATCGATTGTTAACTAATGATTGATCTAAATCTTGAGCTATTGACTGAGATGTTGAGTTGATGAGATGATGAGAGTCTCGATGAGACTGCTTAAGATTATGTGTGCCTCCACGAGGTTGATTGAGATGGATGAGTCTTATGAGCATTGAGTCTTGGGAGGAGTATCTAGCATCGAAATGGGTAAGAGTAAAGCCAACTCACACTCATTGACTACGTTACCAAGCATAGGTGAGGATTAGAACTATTATATTACATATTGGTTCCCTCTTGATAGATTCCTAAAAACAATAGAGGACTTGTTGATAGTTGGATCCCTAGTTCTCTATCTGGCATGTACGGAATGACTGTGGCAACAATGGTGAGATGTTGTATAATCACTGACTCATAAGTTATTGTTGTCGGATAAGAGAAATTTCCAAAATGTTCCCATATTGAGTACTCTGAGTCGAGATAAGATGAGTTGAGTTCGGTTCCTTTGAGATGAGTCTGATTTGACTGATGAGATTTGATAGGTTGATGGGTCACTTGTCTACTCTTTATTCTTGCTTTAGATAGACATTTGACATTCTGGTTAAGTATTATATTGAGTTGGTGATGTTTCTATATTATTCTACATATTTCTATTTCATTAAGCTATTTTACATACTGTATTTTTCACGTACTGATGTCACTCTGTGCTGCATCCTTTTATGATGCAAATACTAGGATTAGAGATAGTCAATTGGCTCATCATTGAGGATCTAAGTGGAAGAGATTCAGAAAGTGTTTCAAGTGACGCATGTGGCTGATGCTGACAGAGTTGAACTGGCTGCTTGCCAACACAAGGGTGTGGCCAGACTATGGTTCGATTAATGGAAGAAGAGTAGAGGAGAGGATTCCCCATTGGTAACTTGGACAGTGTTCGAGGAACCTTTCTTGGGGCGCTAATTCCCAAGAGAACGAAGGGAGGCTATGGTAAGAGAGTTCTTGAATCTGAAATAGGGCTCTATGACTGTGCAGAAGTATGGGCTTAAGTTCACTCAACTATCTCGATATGCTCTGGATATGGTTGCTGACATGAGGATATGCTTAGGGCATGTATTTGGAGTTCAAGGGTAGTTGGGATGATCATCTTCCATTGGTTGAGTTTGCTTATAACAATAGCTGTTCTAGCATTAGTATGGCTCCTTTTGAGGCCCTGTATGGTAGACGTTGTAGATCACCGGTTGGGTGGTTTGAGGTTAGAGAGGTGGATTTGTTTGTTCTGGATCTGGTTATGGATTCTATGGAGAAGGTAAGGATGATTATAGAAAGGTTGAAGACAACCCAAAGTCGCTAAAAGTCTTATGCCAATATGAGAAGGAGAGAGCTTGAGTTTAAAGTTAGTGATTGGATTTATTTGAAGGTGTCACCCATGAAGGGTGTGGTTCATTTTGGTAAGAAGGGTTAACTAAGTCCAAGATTTGTGAGTCCTTATAGGGTGATGAGGAGGATTGGTAAGGTGGCCTATGAGTTGGAATTGCCTAGTGAAATGGAATTGGTTCATCCGGTCTTTCATGTGTCTATGTTGAGGAAGTGTGTGGTTGACCCTAATGCTATTGTGCCTCTTGATGTTGTGGGGGTGGTTGAAGACAACTTGATATATGAAGAGGTTTCAGTAGAGATATTGGATAGAAAAGTGAAGAGGTTGAGGAAAAGGATGTCGCTTCCGTTAAGGTCCTTTGGAGGAATCAACAAGTCGAAAGTGCTATATGGGAGGCCGAAGCGGATATGCAAAAGAGATACCCCAATCTCTTCCATCCTACTCAAGCCTAAGGTACTAATTCTAAGTTTTCTATGTGATTTTATGTCTCATGTTCCATCTCTTAAGTATTTTGCATGCATTCATGCTTATATTGACAAGGTTCATGGTGATTTTACACTTATGTTGAGATTTTGAAAATGGTGTTTTCAGTGTATTATTGCATTCTTATTGGGGCTGATCTCTTCATGATTACTCTTGTCATATACGTTTATTTGACATTCGGAGACGAATGTTTCCAAGGGAGAGATATTGAAACGACCCTAAAAAGTTCACGAAAATGTGCCTCAAAAGTGCTCAGAATCGTAATTTCCACATATCTCAAAATTCGTGCGTGATATCAAAAATCCGACTTCATATTCTTATCATAGGGTCAAATTGAGTGGGAAATGGGTCTAATAATGATTTTAGAGCAATCGAATCGCAATTTCATTCTCTCAAAAAATCAATTTCCAGTGAGCTCTGCGCGCCCCTGGCGCGACGCGGCCAGGGCGTGCAGTTGTGTATTTTGTTGATTGCTTTCCTTGTTTGGACCAAGACTTTTTAGTCTTGGGCCTAAGTCCTCCCATGCGTGAAAATACCTATACTTACCCATATTTCACCCTTATATCATTCAAGACATTCCCCAATACTCAGTTAACACTTAGACTTATATTTAACCCTAAAACTGAAGTCCCAAAACTCATTCGGATCTTAAGGATTTCATTCAAGCTTCAAGTCTCCATCTCCAATCTTTATCAAGTTATTCTCCAAAGTGAAGGTATGAGTTTCTTTCACGGGTTCCTTTCACCCATGATGCCCAAGCTTTCTTTTACCAAAAATTGCATGATTTAAAGTTAACTTACTCATGGGCCTTGCTTATTATGAATTTCACTGCCCCACTATGTTGGGGATTCATGAAATTATGATTGTTTTAGCATGTTTTGAGCTATGAATCTAAGATCTATTGTGAGATTTGATGAAGGATTTTGATATACATTGATTGAGGGTGTTACCAAGTATCCATTGATGGTTTTACATTGAATTTTCTAGCATGATTCTACTCTTGAATTGCATAGTTTTACACTAGCACTACGCACCTACCAAGTGTTTGATAAAATGTTTGGTTAATATATTTTGAGGAATTGAAGGTCCAATGCATGTCTTATGAGTTGAATGACTTTATGATGATGAAAGGAATCTATGTATATGATATTCTCCTATTTAGTGTTGTGAGTTGACCAAACCTAGCTCGGGGGGTTGTAGGCCCGGGTAACCACATCGAGGGCTTGGTACCTTGGTTGCCTAGATGGGGGGGGTAGTAGGCCCATATAACCGCATCGAGGGTTTGGTACCTTGGATTCCTAGTACGGGGGGTAGTAGGCATGTATAACTATATTGAGGGGTCGGTACCTCACTAAACACATCGAGGGGTTTGTACCTTGGTTGCCTAGTACAGGGGTAGTAGGCTCGTATAACCATATTAGGAGGTTTGTACGTCATTTGCCTCTCCAAGGGGGTGGTATCCCTTGGATATTCCATATTCATGGTCACCAGCTACACATGCATTTTGTTCTATACAAATTTGACTTGCTTCAAGCATCCTTCCTTCGTGTCATATTGTTATTATGTTATCTATTGCCTATGATATTGCATTTTGCCTATGTTGCCTATCTATTGTTGCATTGCGTCCTACATACTTAGTATATTCAAACGTACTAACGCATACTCTATGCCTACATGATGTCACCATGTAGGAACTGGAGCCTCGCTTGATCATCCTCCTCCTCCACGTGGCTAGTACGATTGTCTCTCAATCTAGTTGGTGAGTCCTCCACTTCGAGGATATTGACTTTGATCTTATGCTATGTATAAAGACTCCCTTTATCTTTTTATTATGTACTTGACTATGAGGGTGATCCCAGTTGCTTGTTTTGGCCCCGCTAAGTTCTATGGTTAGGATGTTGTTGGACATGTTATGTGTAATGCTATGAGCTTTGACTCTCTCTTGACTCTTGATGTCTATGATATGAAATTTGTCCCTTAGCCCTATTTATCCCTAATTATTATTGCTTGTTGTATTTTATTGCTTCTACGACCAAGGATGTGTAATGATATGTTAAGAGGCTTGCTTGGGGTCCCTTCGTGTTTCCCTATGCGCCATGTCACGTCTAGGCTCTAGGCTTGGGTCATGATAATTATGATATGTATGCATGTTTGATGTGGAAATGTGTAAGATCCTAGGTCCCGAATTGTCCCCATCGAGTTACTCATACTTACTTGCCCCTTAGTCTTTATGTGATACGTGTTATGTGAATCCATATTAACCCTTTCCCTATGATATCCCCATCGCGTGATTCCTACTTTCTCGTCCCTTAGAACTATGTGTTTACTAATTGTATACGCTTTTGAACCGATGATGTGAATATGGATACTTTGAGGCTTGTTTGGGGACTCTTTGGTTCCCATTCGCCATGTCACTCCTAGACCCAAGGTCCGGGTCATGACAGAGATGGTATCAGAGAACTAGGTTTATAAATGATCCTCGGAGTCCAACATGCCACGTTATGTAACATCTTATTCATAGGTGTGAAGCGCGCCACATCTATTAGTAGGAGGCTACAAGGCTTTTTAGGAAATGTTTCACTTTTCATGATTCTTATCATTCCATAGAACGTGTCTTGAGATTTCCTCTCTCCACCCCTCCCTACAAGATAAGAAAAGACACTTTGGTCTTGTAATGCAATCCAGGCAAGGAAGATGTTATAGCTGATCTTATAGATGAGGTCAAAAGATAGATGGTGAAGGATGTACATTGTTTGACAAACTTGCTCCATCGGATGTTCAAAGTTTTTCTTGGGTTGGCTGTCTATTATAGGAGGTTTGTAAAAGGATTCTCATCTATTTCATCTATATTGACCATGTTGACTCAAAAGAAGGCCAAGTTTATATGGTTGAATGGGTGTGAGAAGATTTTTCCGACTTTGGGAGGTCGGCTTGCATCATCTCATGTTTTGACCTTATCGGGTGGCTTAGATGGGTTGGTGGTGTAATGTGATGCTTCTCGAATTGGGTTTGGCTTGTGTACTTACGCAACATGGTAAGGAGGTTGCCTGTGCATCAAGGCAATCAGAGGTGCATGAGCCTAATTACCCGACTCATGACCTTGAGCTAGCGACAACGGTGTTTGACTTGAAGGTTTAGAGACACTAATTATATATGGTGCATGTTCATGTTTTCACCGAACACAAGATTTTGTAATATGTGTTCACTCAAAGGGATCTTAACTTGAGACGAAGGACTCTTTAAGAGCTAGGACATGAGTGTGTGATATCATCCTGGGAAGGCGAATGTTGTAGTTAACGCTCTTAGTAGGCTATCTAAGGCGAATGTTGTAGTCAACGCTCTTAGTAGGCTATCTAAGGGAAGTGTGTCTCATGTTGATGAGGAGAAGAAGGAGTTGGCAACGGATATTCACTGTTTGGCTAGATTAGATGTTAGGTTGGCCGGCTCTAATCATGAATGCCAGGGCATTCATGTTTAGAATGGGGTCGAATCTTCTGTGGTTGTTGATGTTAATGTAACACCCCACACCTACGATGCTAGTACAATGCAAATGAAACATGACATGGTTTGATTAAATTAGCGCTAATTTTTAAAAGTGCTTGAATCTCGTGTTAATGGGCTATATGTGCGTCTAACGCTTAAGAGGCTCAAGTGCATACATGTTTTGTGTTGGTTGAGAAGATTAAGATCTTAAATGAAGTAAGAGGATTGAGGTGCTTGTAGGACTTAGTAAGCTAGCAGGTGAGTCACCTACATGCTTAGCTTTTTTGCTAGCTAAATGGAGACGAGGCTCGACGTCAAATTTTTTCAAGTTTGTTTATGAATAAAGTCCGCATTAAGGGTGTACATTTGGCCCATGTTTTAGCATCACACATGTACTATATTTTCATCCCAAGAAGTATATTAAAAAGGGCCCAAAGACATCACAACCCACTTGGCTAATTAGGCCCAAACTAAGTGAAGTGAAAGTTGGAAAAATGAGCAGCCCAAGCCCATCAACTTGGAGACCCATTTAGGCCTAAGTGTGAGGGAAAAGCTGGTGGATAACCAACTTATTAATATGTGGTATAAGATGGTCAAAGGTTCAAGAGTAAGTTGGCCTAAATGGTCCTTTAAAAAGGGGTTACAAGCAGCAAAAACAAATTCACTTTAAACTTGGCAAATTTCAGATTTCTCAAAACTTTATTGTTCTTACTTCTTGACCTAGCAAGCAGCTACAAGGAGACTTCTAGGGTTCTTGGAGAAGACCTAAACCTTGAATTTAGTGGTAAGTATGTTTACACATGTGTTTAGTATGGTTTGTTTATGAAAAACAACAAGTATATGCTAGTATGTTTGTGTTGAAAATTTGGGACAACATGTGTTTTGAAAGTTGCTGCACACTTGCCTTTTGTTTTAGTGACTTCTCTATGATTTGTGAGCCGTATTATAAACAGAGGTTTATGTTCTTAACATGGTTTGAGTTATAAGTATTACCCTAAGGTCGCTGCCCTGATTTTTGGTTTCATTTAACAAACACGTTTTCTTGTGTTATCTTAAGTGTAATGTTGATTGGAACTTGTGGGCTGTTGGATGGAAGGCTATTAGGTCACGTCCTTCATGACTTCTTGAGTGCTATTATAAGAATGTTTTAGGTCTGTTTGCATGTGTAAATGTTGTTGGAACAATTTGGTTAGAGTTGGAATAGGTTTGTAATTGTCGACGTCAAAATGTAGCGAAGGAAGGTAACGTTATGCTGTCCATTTTTAGATTGTGTAGAATTGTTATGCGTTGTGCTTTATGGGCTGTTGTAAGATTGTTGTGGCACTAAACCAGGCTGCACATGATGTGTACATGAAAATATGTATTAGAAAAATACAATTAGGGGCGGAAACGTTGAAGGAATACGCTCGGGTTTATCGTTACCCGCTTGCTGTTCTTGTATTGTTTTGTTATGTGATTAGGCTGCCAAGGTGTGTCTATTGGCTATTAATGCTAGTTTTATCACCTACTATGTTATAGATAAATATTTGTTGGAAGGGAAGGTTATTTCGAGGTAGTAACGAGGTCATACAACGATGTATGTAAGGCTACTTGATTTCGTATTACTTGGCATGAAAGCTAGATTCTTCATTGGCACATAAAGGCACTTGCTAACTCCGACACGACTATTAATTGTGTCTCCACTCTTTGACATGTTCACATGCTCCTATACATATTCATGTTAAAATCTACATACATACGTGGATACCAAGTTACATGGGTTCTTTTTGCCAAATAAAGTTCACGAGTTATCTCATCTCATACGCATTTCATTATTTGTATAACATACTCTTTTCATTGTCATATTGTCTTGTATGATTATCTACATGTCATATGTTATATCTACAGTCCTACAGCTCCAATATAGTGACCACCAAAAGAACCATCTCAAAGGTAATTGAAAGGTAAAGTATATTGTTTATTGATGGGTGGTAGATCGAGGGGTGGAAGAATCACCTAGCTAGGGACGATCCTATCACGGTTGGTAGCCCGAGGGGTTACAGAAGAACCTATCCAGGGACGATCTCGATACAGTTTACCACTGATCAGTTGGTCATTTGTATTACAGATATGCACAGATTATACTGTAAAGGTAAAGTAATATAAAGAATATAAAGTACATGATTCCAAAGTATAACCACAGGTGTTCTCTAATCTTGCACCAGTGCATGGTCTCACTTGAGCTATTACTTCACATACAGTATATCCTGCCTTACATATTCAGTACATTATCTCGTACTAACGTCCCTTACGGGGAACCTGCATTTCATGTTGCAGGTACAGGTGCTAGTAGATCTCCCAGCAAGAGTACAGGACATCCAATTGCTGATACCAAGCTCCAGATTGCTTCAGGGCTTTGTGTGTATCTAGGGCTTATGTGTTTATATTGTACAGTTAGTTGAGGCGGGGCCTGTCCTGACCTTTGTCAGATACTTTCTCTTATCTAGAGGCTTTGTAGACTATGTAAATCAAAGTGTGGTCATATCTCATACTTTAAACCCGTGGCCCCAACGGCCTAGTCACATGCATTTCCTTTTGCCTTGTTATCACTTTTTATCTTCTTAAAGGCTAGTCAAAGGCAAAAATCTCTTATAATATGTATAGAAAGCGCATAGATACAGGTTGGTTCTCCCGAGCCTTATCTGCAACGGGTGCCAGTACGCCCTAACGGGACTTTGGGGCGTGATAGTTAAGGATAAGCAAGACTTAGAACCATCATTGGTTGTGTCAAAGAGGTTGGTTGCTGAAAAAAAGATAGAGATTTTCTTCCAAGGGGGAGATGTTGTGATTCGGTACCGAGATCAATTATGTGTTCCGAAAGTTGATGGTCTTAGGGAGATGATCATGAGTACAACATATAACTCTCATCATTCCATACATCCAGGACCTACCAAAATATATTGGGACTTGAAGGAAGTGTATTGGTGGCATGGTACAAAGAAAGACAATGCCAAGTATATATTGGGGAGTTATTTAGACTGGATGGTGTGCCTACTTCTATTATATCGGATTGTGGTGTCCAACTTACTTCTTACTTCTGGAGATCATCTCAAAAGGGGCTTAGCCCTAAGGTGAAGTTGAGTACATACCTCTTCTCATCCTCAATTTTTTAAGCAAGCCGATAGGACAATTCAAACTTTGGAGGACATGTCAAGATCTTGTGTGTTGGAATTCAAGGTTAAATTGGGGTGATTATCTACCACTTATTGAGTTTGCTTACAATTATAGCTTTCATGATAGCAGTGATAGGGCACCGTTTCGGGCTTTATGTGGTAGAAGGTATAGGTATTTGGTGGGATGGTTTGAGTTAGATAAAATGAATTCTACAAGCTCGGATTTAGTGTTGGAGTCTGTGGAAACAGTGGAATTGGTTAGGGAAAAGTTGAAGATGGTTTGAAGTCATCAAAAGTCTTATTTAGATATTGGTAAGAGGGATCTTGAGCTTCGTATTGGTGATTGGATGTATGTGACGGTCTTACCTATGAAGGGTGTGATGCGTCTTAGGAAGAAGGACAAGCTAAGCCCCAGGTATGTAGGTCCTTATGAGATTTTTTTGAGCAGATTGGGAAAGTAGCTTATAGGTTAGATATGCCTCTGGATTTGAGTATTATTCACCTAGTTTCCCATGTGTCTATGTTGAGGGAGTAGGTTGGTGATCCTTGTACTATTATGCCTTTGGAAGTGTTGAGGTTGAGAAAAGCCTGTCTTATGAAGCAATTCTGGTTGAGATCTTGGATGGGGAAGTGAAGAGGCTTCACAACAAGGATCAACATGCTGAAAGTGCTTCGTGGGAAGTGGAATCAAGTATGATGCGGTGATACCTCTATCCTTTCCAATTACTCAAGCCTATGGTATTAGGTTCTTCCTATTCTCAATGGTCCTAATTCTTTCACTCTTGTGTCTCATGACATGACATGCATACATGTGCGCGAAAATGATTTTTATGGTGTTTTAAGTGGTTTGAATACGTTTTGATATGAGTTTTAATGACTTTATGACTTTCAAATGATAAGTTATGCATTATCTCTTGTGTTTGGATGTTTCGTGTTCTAAGTCAAGCCTTGATTCTTGCACATTCGAGGACAGATGTTCCTAAGGGGGAGATGATGTAATGACCTAGACATTGTACAACTTTGTTGGAGCTTTGAAAATTTCAATTTCGGGAAGTTTTGAACCAAGGTGACATTTCAAGGGAGACCTCATGGTCTGGGTGAGGTCACACGACCCGTGTGGCCTCCAGTGAAGTGGCATTGGCCTCACATTGTCTGTTTGGCCCTTGAAAGTCGTGATTTTAGCTAAGGCATGCCATACTTGGACCCTCACGGTTCGTGTAACATTTCACAGATAGTGTGGTGGGTTGTGTGGTGGCGTTGGCTTGAAATCCCACAATTCTGGGACCAAGTGTTGTCACACGGCCAAGTACACGGCTTATGTGGGGTGTCACGACCCGTATGGCCACCTGTAAGGTTTTCGGAGTAAAATTTTTCTAAGTATCAAATCACCGTCTCGAATATATGTCATGAAGAATTTTCTAAGTGAAGTGGAACGGAGGAGTACATGGGTTATTTAGCTTGGTACGACCCGTGAAACCATCCTTATGGGTGTTAACGTCAAATTTTTCTAAGTATGGAATCTTCAAGCTAAAGCTAAGTTCACTTTCAAGCCCTCAATTCAAGCTTATTTATGTGGCTTAAGGTCATCATGGGTCTCCTACATCAAGCCAAGTTCAAAGGGATTCCATTGGCTAAACTTTTCATAAGCGCTAATAGAAAGGTCCACTTTAAAGGTTCATATCTATTAGCTCAAAATTAACTGGGTGGCCCACAACCTATCAAATTGAAGTTCTTTGCGTTAGCTTTCCAAGGCATCGGTTGTCACCTCATTTAGAGTTTGGATGAAGAAGTTATGCTCATTTTCGTAAAGCCCGTCTGTGTAGTGTTTTCCGAAAATTGACTAAGTGAAGCTATACGGGAGGGTTTCACTGTCCGTGAAACCTTGTATGGATCATGAGACCTTCTCACTGACCCCTGGCAAGAAATGTGATTTTTTCTTCATTAATGGTCTTTTTGTAATTGTGGCTCTTCCTAAGGGTCTTTTATGACTTCTTATGCTATCATAATACCTCCAAATAACCTAAGCCCTATTCTTCTCATTCAAATTTCATCCTTACACTTAGAGATTCTCTTAAAGACACTCTTAAGAACTCTAGTGAGTATTTAACTTGGGATTCAAGAAAGGCTCATCCTTCTTCAAATTTCTCTTGAAACCTATTCATTTGTCAAGGTATGTGGGTTTGGATCCTTGATTACTTCCAATCAAGGAGACCCAAAAGCTCTTCTCAAATAATTTTCATGGATTGTTAGCTTACTTTGAATTGGGGTTTTAAATATCATGATTCCTTAATTCAAATAATGTATGGGTTATGTCTATTTACTACTTTTAAGTTGATTTGAGTTATAACATGACGAGTTACAATGCATTTATCAAGTTATGGATATTCATGGCCCTTTAGGCTTGTTTTATGCATGGGTATCCTATACTATATTTTTAAATGTAAATTTACTTATGTTTTTACTTTAATCTTACATTGTATTGTCAAATTTACTTTGAATCTCCATTACTCATGCCATTCTTATCTCATTCATAGAATATGCATTCATGTTCATGGATTTTATGGAAATTGTGAAGAATGTTAAGCCCAATTATGTTTATATATATGATTTTGACAAGATTGTGGTTATGACAAAAATGTGATCACATATATGTATATTGTTTAAGGCTCCTTGAGAATCATAGGTGTTTGCACCATATTGTTATATGAATAAGCTATTCCTAAGCGTGAATATTATGAATATAAGTTACGATTTGGCTTTAAGCCCAAACGTGCATTGAAATAGACTGAAATGACTTACTCTTGAAATCATTTATGTATATAAGTATTCTCGTGGATTTTTTGACTTAGCATCGATAGATTGGGGGTTCTCTCCCTTTCCTCGAACTATGTGCCAGCATAATGGTAGCCATCTATGAAATGACTGGGTCATAAGGGATGGCTATTCATTTATGATACAATATGATATGCTAAGAAAATCCTTCGAAAATGACCAGGTCGTAAGGAAGGTAGCTACCATATACGAAATGACTGGGTTGTAAGGTGTGATGCAGATTACCTTTGGCAAGTATTCTTCTTAATGGGAGGTTAACATTAGGAAAATTCATGTAATAGCTCGCATGAATTTGGAATGTCGGTTATGGTCACATCCTCTCTATATATGAGCATTATCACATTTCTTGCATCATGAATTTCATGGCATATTGTTATATTACATTCCTTTGATGATATACTTCTTCCTATATTATATGCCCTTTTCATATAATACTAAGTGTAGGTTTGATAGGTCATATGCATTGCACCCTGCATACTTAGTACATTCAAACGTACTAACACATAATTTTGCTTACGTGATCTCACCATGTAGGGACTGGAGATTTCTTTCATCCACCGTTTGATGGCTAGATTGGACTTGAGACATTTGTTGTGTTTAGTCCTATCTTCCAAGGACAAATCACCGTTTCTCTACCTTTGAAGTCTTGTTTATGTTATTTACTTTGAGGGTGAGCTCACGACATGTCTTGGCCTCCGTCCCATTTTATGTCTAAAGGCATTGTTGGACATCTTATAGAGTCTTGTCAGATCTATATGTTATGTTTTGTATTTGGAGCTTATGGTTATGGTTATCCTTTGGATATGACTATTATGGATTTATTATGAGAATTATGATATGTATGCATGTTTGATGTGGAAATGTGGAAGATCCTAAGTCCCGAATTGCCCCCATAGAGTGAGTCATACTTACCCGCCCCTTAGTCTTTATGTGATACGTGTTTTGTGTGAATCCATGTTAATCTCTTTCCCTATGATATCCCCATAGCATAAGTCCAACTTTCCGATCCCTTAGAACTACGTGTTTACTAATTATATATGCTTCCGAATCGGTGATGTGAATATGGATGCTTTAAGGCTTGTTTGGGGACTCTCGGGTTCCCATTCCCCATGTCGCTTCTAGATTCAGGTCCGGGTCGTG
>JAPFFP010042662.1:0-13912 GCA_026153255.1 Solanum medicagineum
GTCGAAAGTTGCATTGACTAACTGCTACTTCACAAATGAAAGAAGCGCAGACAGTTTAAAGAGCCATTTTGCTTTATCCATCATAATCCAAAGCCAAAAAATAGTCAATCTTTGGCTCCATCCCAGATTGATAGAAATTGAAGTGGTAGTATAAAACCATGCAAATTAGAGATGAAATCATGCAAGAAAATTTGTTGTAAAACCATCAATCAACACCTTCTCAAATCTTACAATAGATCAAAGATATATAGCTCAAAACATGGTAAAACTGTCATAACTGTACATAGCTTTAACATAGTGTGTAGTGAATTTATAATGATCAAAACCCATTTGTAAATCAACTTTAAATCATGCAATTGATGTAAAAGGAGGCTTGGGTATCAATAGTGAAAGCAACCCATGAAAGAAACCCACATACCTTAGCTTGGAGATGAACTTGTTGAAGATTGGAGATGGAGATTTGAAGCTTGAATAAGAACCTTGAAGGAGAACCTTAGCTTGGGGTGAGGGTTTCAGACTTGAATTTTGAGAGAAATATGAGACAAAGAGTTTGAGAGAGTATTGGGGAATGTTTAGGATGATATGAGGGTGAAACAAGGATATGTATAGGTAAAAACACATTTGGGATAGCTTAGGTCTTGGACTGAGTACAAAAAAAGTCTCCAAGTTACACACTAGCGCATCGCAGAAGCGGCTCGCCGTACACACTGTTTTCAGCATTTAGCCATTTATGGAAAATTCATAATTCGATTCAATTGCTTAAAATCGGGGTTAGACCAATTTCCCACTCAATTTGTCCCCCTGAACAAGAATATGAGGTCGGATTTTTGAAATAAAAAATGAATTTTTAGATATATGGAAATTAAAATTCTAGGCATTTCGAGGCACGTTTTGGGCACTTTTTGTGGTCGTTACAATATCTCCCCCTTGGGAACATTCGTCCCCAAATGTAAAAGAGACATACAGGAAAAGAGTGATTATAAAAAATCATCCCCAACAAAAATGCAGCATCACTTTTAAAACACCATTTTCAAAATCACAACATAAGTGTAAAATCATCATAAACTTTTCAATTTAAACATGAATGCATATGAATGACGTAGGGGCTGAAACTTAAGACTTGGAACCACATGAAGAACTTAGTCATTATCTTAGGCTTGATTAGAGTGAGTGGGGTATGAATATCTCTCCCATAAGATCGCTTTGGCTTTCTTTGAGACACCTTTGACTTGATGATCCTTTCAAGAGGGCCTTACTAAACACTGTGTCCTCATTAATCAACTTCTTCATTCATCCATCCAACACCTCCTCCAAGACCTTCTTCCATGTCAACTTATCCTCCACATCACCCACCATCTCAAGGAGTTCCATAGCACTAGATCCACCAACACATCTCCTCAACCTAGAAACATGAAGAACCAAACAAACCATAATCATATCCCTAGGCAAATCCCATCCAGATGCAACCTTACCATCTTCCTCTACACTCTAAAAGGTATCACAACCATAAACTCATTTTTCAACCTTAACCACACCTATTCCACTTGTCGCCACGAACAACCATCTCCCCCTTGGGAGACTACTTCAACTCTACCATCTTTCCACCCAAAACTTTCAACTCTAATAAGGCGTAATCAAGGCCTTGCTTAATCTCGACCTCTTAACAAAGGAAGATTTGGAACCATCAAGAATGTTATACTACCATGCTCAACTTCACTTAACCTAACTTCCAATCTAACAACCCGATGGACCCCACTAGTCTCCTCCTTGCCACTATCAACAACACATGCTAGGCTACCTAGAGCACAGACCGCAACATTAGTATTACCAGGGAAAATAATGTACACCTATTTCATAATCCTTAAAAATTCTAACCACCTTCTTGCTATCGACAATGCACACCTATCATATTTAGCAAACAATCTCTCATCGTCTAAGACTTGCAACACTACCCACAAATGATTCACAAGCTCTAAACAAATCAATACCTCATCACTAGAGACCACCATAAACATATCAAGGTAGGGTTTTAAGACACTATTCATGAAACCCAATAGACATAACCGGTGCACAAGCCCACCTAACAACTCCACCAATAATCAAAATGA
This sequence comes from Solanum medicagineum, assembly GCA_026153255.1. NCBI lineage: Eukaryota > Viridiplantae > Streptophyta > Magnoliopsida > Solanales > Solanaceae > Solanum > Solanum medicagineum. The sequence continues at coordinate 2,109 of JAPFFP010042662.1, forward strand.
TCATTTGTAGTTCAAAAGGGCACTTAGGGATATCACCTACCCTTCTCCCCACTTAAGAATAAAACCTGAACCTCAAATAAACCTTAGGGAAGTGACTACACCATTGGAGTTGACCAAATAGATGAACCATCCTTAACCATCATATTTCAACATTACGGGTTCTACACTCATTTGAAGAATGATATGCAAATATCCCAAACTATCACAAGACCTCCAACCCATCAAGCTAAGTTCAACCAAGATCACAAGACAATGCTTTATGCAACAAGAACATGGGGCAACCCTTATAGACCCCTCTCCTCAATCCATCGGTGCTAAGTCGTCATCACACAAGAATACTTATAACATACATGTACATACTTTCAAAGAGGCAATAGTATTTTTCCAAATCATTTCAATGCACAATTGCGCTTAAAAGCCAAACACCATTCATAATAATTCATACTTAGGCTCAAATGCCAAAATCATAATTTCATAGTCACAATAATTATGCATAGGAATAGCCCATTCATATACAAAATGGTGCAAGCACCCAAAATGCTTAAAGAGCCAAAATCAAAGACATATATATGTGATCACGATATTGTCATAACCAACCTTTTATCAAAATCATACCATAAAATGAAATTTGGGCTTACTCGTACCATAATTTTTCAAAATAATCTGTGTACATGAATGTATATAGTATGATCAATTAGGGAATGACATGGGTAATTAAGAATCAATCAAAAATCAATATTTATAATACGAAATTGCAGTGAAAACATAATTAATTCCACATTTAAATCCATAGTGTAATCTCTCATGCATAAATAATTCAAAAAGGGAACATGCATACTTATAATTTTATGACCCAAAGTAAATCCTCAAATAATGGTTTAAATGACATTAAAATCATCAAATAAGCACTACCCATGCATCAATAGAATTTTAGGAATCATAATATTCAAAACTCCAAATTTAAAGTACGCAAAATCCATGCAGGTTTTCTTGAAAATAGTTTTGGGTCTCCTCAATTGGAAGGGAGCAAGGGTCAACCCTCATACACATGAATCCTACTAGCACCAAAGAATAACATAAGAAATATCAACTCCCGGACCTATCAAATCACCCCACTCAAAATGTCGGTCACAACATTGACCTTACTTAGGGTTAACTAAGTTATAGGGGAAACAATAGAAGAGAACTTATTCACAAACTCCTGTAATAGCTCACTAAGCCCCAAGAAGCTCCTAACCCAAAAAAGTCAAGGTCTAAGCTAATCTCTAATCACCTTCGTCTTACTAGGGTTCACCTTAATACCATCACCCAGCATCACATGACCTAGGAAGGCAACCTTTTACAATCGAAATCCTTATTCCTCCTATTTAGCATCCAACCTTCTTCCTTAAACTTTATTGTACTACCCTTAAAAGACTCACATGCACTACCTCATTAGGGAACACAAACCATCATATCATCACCAAAACCACCATAAGCCTATTAGAGTAGGGAGTAAAAGATCTATTCATGAGCCTTATAGGCATAACCGGTGCACTAGTCAAACAAAAAGATACTACGCCAATATCGAAATAACGGAATGGGACAATCAAGGCCTCATCTACCACCACCAATAACTCAATAACAAAACAACTTAGGTTATACACCTCCATTCTTACAAGATGACAAATGCAACCCCTTAGATTCCTGATTGTACCATAAGACAAGAAAGGGACCTACCTCTTTTGTTACCACTTGACAGCCTCCCACTTAAAGACGAGTTCATTGGGGATTCGAGATCTATCTCTACGGGTCCTACCATCCATAAAGATACTACATGCATATATCCATTCCATCCCTATAATGACATTCAAATCCACCATGCCACTCTAACAAACCATAAAGCAAGACCTAATGCAGCACAATCCCAGATCAACACCTATGAACCTCCTAGCAATAATATACCCAACAAAATGATAGACACCAAAGATCCACACAACACCTTGGGCACAAGCCCTACTAGCAACCAAAAAATAGAGAAGAAATAGTGGCACACTGGGCTGGGCCTAAAAATACATGCGAAACAAAGCTAAGAAAACTTCAACTTACCAGCAATAGCATCGGGCATCTCATCCCCTCCTCGAGTCACTTGACCAACATGAGCACCTTGATCGGTTGACCATATGGTCAAACCAGAATTCTGTGTCCTATCTCACCACACCCAAAGCATACACCCATGTTCCTCTAACATGTATCATTATGTGTCCTCCCATATTTTGGGCATCTAAGATGAGTCATCCCTTCATCACCTTCCTTACTCTTATTACGTTTCTGAGGACAATCTCTCCTCTTATGTCCCACTTCGTCGTAATCAAAACAAGCATTGGTGCCCTTAAAACATGGGCCCCCATGAGCCTTACCACATGTCTGACACATAGCATCACCTCTATCCTTGAGACTTTGGAACTTTCCTTCAACACGGGCCCTCTTGGCCTCACTATCTCTCCTTTTACAATTTGAAGTCCCAGACGCCCAATTGTTGTTCGAGGTGAGTTGCCAATTTCGCCGCCGCTTCGGCCACTTTCCATAGAGCATTGCAAATCTTTGCATTTGTCTTATCACTATCCTAAGTAGCTTTAGACATATCCTGGAATGTAACGGTTAGGGGTTAGCAATAATACATAGGGGTCTAACTCTATCCCATGACATAGATCATCAAGAAGTGGAACATTTCCTAGAATTCCTCATAGACTCCTACTCATAGTTGTGGTGCACAACACAACCATAAATAATACTCTAATTGACGCAGTGTGTTGGACTCACAGGACGTAACAACCTAGTACTCTGATACCAAGTTTGTCACCACCCAAAATAGGGCCTAGACGTGACACGATGAATGGGGAGTCGAAAGGGTCCCTAAATAAGCCTCTTAACTTATCATTACACATAATTGGTGACTAAAACATTTAGATGACATAAAAGAGTAGAAATAGGGGCAATGAGACTAAGGGGAAAGATTATACAACATTATAATCAAGGGACAAGAATCAAGGCTCATATCAAAGATACAAAGCATGTCCAACAACACCTCTACTACATAGATAAGAGCTGGGCCCAAGACAAAGCAACCGGGCTCACCCTCATAGTCTAAATCGAAAGTAAAGAAGAGTGTTCAATACATAATAAGAGAAACATATACTAAGGTCCCCAAAGTGGAGGACTCACGAACTAACTTTAATGGCACCGAACTAGCCATGTGGAGGAGGATGATCAACTTGGGCGCCGGTTCCTACATGGTGACATCATGTAGGCATAGAGTATATGTTAGTACGTTTGAATGTACAATATATGTAGTATGCAATGCACCAATAATTAGGCATCATAATCAAAATGCATAATATTAAGCAATAGACATAATATAACAATATGGCATGTATGTTCAATGCTTAAGTAAATTATGCTGATATAGGATATCATGTGTAGAAGAGACAAGCTATCTATTCAAGGTATAAACCCATTGGTGGTTATTTGGTATAAATCCCTCATATGGTTGATGGTAATCACACCTTACCAACACAGTGAGGTGGTATAAACCCTTCACATGATTCATGAGTAAACCCCAACATGGATACCCGACCTCTTGTGCCCCCTGGATTGGGTATGGTCTAAAGCAACACATTATATAGAGTATATCATATGCATATTCTCATTTCATCACAAAATAGTCATTCATATCGTATCTCATGCTTTGGACCTTCAACTCCTCATGCAACCACATTCGGACATTTTATCAAACACATAGAGGGTGTGAAGTGGTAGTATAAAACCATGCAAATTAGACATGAAATCATGCATGAAACCCATTGTGAAATAATCAATCAACACCTGGCAACATCCTCATGACATATACATCAAAATCCCTTCTCAAATCTTACAATAGATCAATGGTTTATAGCTTAAAACATGGCAAAGCAGTCACAACTGTACATAGCTTTAACATAGTGTGCAATGAATTTCATAATGATAAAAACCCATTAGTAAATGAACTTTAAATCATGCAATTCATATAAAAGGAGGCTTGGGTATCATGGGTGAAAGACACCCATGAAAGAAACCCACATACCATAGCTTAGAGATGAACTTGGTGAAAATTGGAGATAGAGATTAGAAGCTGGAAGAAGAACCTTGAAGGAGAACCTTAGCTTGGGGTGAGGGTTTGAGACTTGAATCTTAAGAGAAATATAAGACTAAGGGTTTGAATGACTATTGGGGAATGTTTAGGATGATAAAAGGGTGAAATAAGGCTAAGTATAGGTAAAAAGCACGTTTGGGAACACTTAGACCCAAGACTTAAAAGTCTTGGACTGAGTACAAAAAACAGTCTCTAAATTACATACTGGCGCATCGTAGAAGCAGTGTGCCTTACTATTTTCAGCATTTATGAAAAATTCATAATTTGATTCGGTTGCATAAAAATTGGGGTTAGACCCATTCCCCACTCATTTTGACCCCCTGAACAAGAATATCAAGTCAAATTTTTGAAACAACGAATGGATTTTATATATATGGAAATTAAAAATTAAGGCATTCTGAGGTACGTTTCTGGGCACTTTTTGGGGTCGTTACTGTACCAGCTGCCAGCTGTCTTTTCTATGTAATTTCTAGGGTTATTTTTATAAACACTATAAATACTTTAAGTTAGGGTTTTTAAAAGAGGGCAGGAGATTGTAGATATTGAATATCATCTTTGAATATACTCTCAAGAATATTTTTAGGGTTTTTGCTTAGATTTTTGTTTTCTCTTGGAAAACCCACTTTTGGGGAGTGCAAATCCCACATTGTATTCATTCTTAATATATCAAGCTTGTGGTTTACAAATTGTGGTGCCATCACTCTTCATTGCTTTGGGTAAAACTCTCAACTATGTCTTGTCTTTGCATTCTTGTTGGTTTTTGCTTTGGCCATGAGCAGCTAAACACCCACAACACGGAGTTATGGGAACTATGGGTAGTTGACTTGAGATAACTTAAATTTATTGCATTTCTATGATTGGGGTTTTGCATGTATTGTTTATTTCCCTTCATTATGATTGTTGTTTGGTGGCGGCCAACACCAAACCCTGCCTACTATCATGATCTGGAGCAAGGTAGTGACGAATAGGAAAAGGGAAGTGGATGATAGCATTTGATTGATGTGTTCTCATGTAATCAACTAAAACTGACCAAGGGAAGGTTGACTGGGACAATAGGTAATGGTTAGTTGGCACACCATGGTTGCCGACCAAGCGCCATGGTGAAATTCGATCTTCATCTTCACAAGAGGGCTAGAAGAACCTAAGTTACCATCCTGCATGTGAATTTCCAATTGTAGTTATGTTTTCTAGGATAATCGAGTGAATCATGGGGAACACAATTCCCAAATTGTCCCCAAAATTGAGTGTTTTTTCGCGCCGTAGTATAGTGTTTATTTTGCTCTTATTCTTGAATCATAAAAACCCCCATTTAGAGATTCTAATTATAGATACTCGAAATGATTAATAGTGAATTCTTTTAGTCAAACCCTGTATTCCCTGTAGATTCGACCCTAACCTTTGGTTAGATTAATTGCTGACAGTGATAGCTTTCTTATTGTACTGTGAATATCATAAAAAATTATGGTGTCGTTATTGGGGAATACGACTAGGTTTTGACTTGATTTCATTATTAGTTAATTCAAGTATTAATTTCTAGTCTCTCTTGTATTTTACTTTTGTTTTTGTTTTTGTTGTTTGATTTTAATTACAGGGTGTACTAGACTGTATGCCCAATACAAGGAGCCAAGGCAATCCCTTAGCTTCGATCAATTTGGAGTTTCATCGACTCTTTAGAAGAATGGCTTAAGTGAATGAGGATATCATGGTTGAGGAAGAAATGAATATGAATGGTGATATGGGAAGAGACGAGAACCCACCACCAAGGGATAACACGCTAACTTAGGGACTTCAACGAAAATGCTTATGAATGGAACCAATATCGCTTGAACCCTATGATCATGGATGTTACTGATGCTATAGTGTTACCTCCAATCTGGCAGATGTTAAGTTCTCTGTGTCAAGTAGATTACTTCAAATGCCCAAAAACCGAGGGTTATTCGCAGGGCTACCTTCAAAGGATCCTCATCGTCATCTCTATAATGTGGTTTTTGTTTGAAAGAGTGTCATGGGGACACAAAATCTTTCTCTCGATGTGTTGGTTTGTGTGTGTTTCCATTATCACTAACTGAGAATGCAGTGGTGTTGTTGTCTGAGCTTCCTCCGGGTACAATAACAAGTTACGCAGAGCTTCAAAGAGTGTTTCTTGAAAGATATTTTGCAAGATCAAAGAATCTAAAGCTCAAAGATCAAATAAACAACTTTGAGAAATTACCGGGTGACTCTATTAGTACTACATGGAAGAGATTTACGAAATGCTTGAGGATGGTCCCTGATCACAAGATTGACGATGATGCCTTGGTTGAGATTTTCTATCGGGCACTTGATGAGAATAGTCAAGCTTGTGCTGACACAATCATGGGAGGCATGTTTCTTGATCAACCTTTTGCATTGATAGCCGTAAGGATGGAGCAAGTGGTTTAAACTAATAGAGCATGGGGTCAATGAGAGCGAGGTGCAATGAACACTTCTTGTGCGGTCAACACCAACAATGAGCAAGCAAAGGTCAATGAATAGATCATGGAGCAACTTGCTCAACTTCGCACAAGTACGGACTTGGTTCTAAAGAAAAACCAAGCAAGTGTAAAAGCAGTTACTCACCAACCTCCTACGGCTCTTATCTATGAAGATCAATTCTTTGATAAAGATGCTTGTTTTGTGAGTAACCAAGCGGCGGGGTTTTGAAATAACCCCCAAGGGTCCAAATCAAACTATTGGAGGCAAGGTTCCAGGAATCAAGGTCGGAACTACAACTGTGATAGTGTATATAGTAACAACTGTGGTGGAACTATGAAAGGGATAGGGTGTCGGATGCCGAATGGTGTAGAAGAGATGGTTATAGGAATAGCCCTTATGTACCACCCCACAACCGTGATGTCGTGCCAAGTACTTCTAGGCTTTAAGAGATGTTTGACAAGTATTTGAAGAGAGCCGATCACTAAGATAAGACCTTGAAGGGAATGAAAGTGGACATTTCAAGCATTAACCAAAAAATAGAGTCTCACTAGGTGGCGATTAAGAAACAAGAAAAACAATTTGGGCAAGTTTCTTCGCAATTGAACCAATACCAAAAGGGCACCTTACCAAGAAACACGGTTAAAAATCCTAAAAATGAAGTCCATTACATGACAGTCATGACTCGAAGTGGCAAAGGCACCATAGATCTCCCTATGCTAGTGGTTGTGGATGAAGTTGATAAGAAGGGTCTTAGTGGTGAAGTTGTGGATGAGGGAGAAGGTCCGAAGATTGTTGGGATGCAAAGACAAGAGGTAAGAGAGAAAAAAAATGAAGTCAATTCCAAAGCCTCCACATCCTTCCCTCAAAGGCTGAAGAAAAAGGAAGAGGAGGCCAAGTTCAAACACTTCCTCTCAATGTTGAAGCAACTATCCATCAATATTCCTATTCTAGAATATTTGGAGAAGATGCTCGGGTACACCAAGTATATGAAGGATTTTGTGACAATGAAAGGCACTTTGTGCCAAGAGTTTTCACAGGAGCTTCAACAATGTAGTGCGATCATCACCAAATGCCTTGTTCAAAAATAAGAGGGCCCCGGTGCATTCACCATCCCTTGCTCCATTGGTGTTGTGGAATTCGCAAGAGCATTGTGTGACTTAGGAGCAAGTATCAATCTAATGCCTCTTACCGTATTCAAAAAGCTTGGGCTTGGGACTCCTATTCTTACAAGAATGAGATTGCTCATGGTAGATCGAACCATCAAAAAGCCAAAGGGAATACTTCTTGAAGTCCTTGTTAAAGTTGATAAATTCATCTCTCCTGTGGATTTTGTGATCCTTGATTGCGAGGTTGATTTTGAGGTGCCCATCATTTGGGGAAGACCATTTTTTGCCACTGGGAGAACTCTTCTCAGTATGGATTAAGGTCAACTTCGATTTAGGGTCAACGATGTAGAGGTTGTGTTCAACATCCGCCAGTCAATGAAACACCCAGATGAATTGAAGAATGATGTTTGGTCTCTTGATGCTTGTTGATGAAGGATAATGACAATGTCGAGCCACGACGTTAAACAAAGTGCTTCTTACGAGGCAACCCAAGCATCTTGAAAGACATTGATGCAGTTGTAACATTTTGAAGATTGTTGTGTTTTGAGATTGTTCTGTAGGTGGAAATTAAAGAACTGAAGATGTGAGTAAATGACACTTGGAGCAGCCTCTAAGAGAAGGCCTACGAGTCATAGTCACTATTACAACTAGTAGTCATGCCTCGTAGAGGGAAATAGTGAGTATTAAAAGTTGGCGCACATACTACGAACCAAGCTTATGATTCATAGGGTACCCTATGAGTCGTAAGTGGGGTTTGTAGTTCCCAGGTATGCATTCTAAATTCTTACAAGTGTTGGGTCTACTACAAGATCGGGACCTATGAGTCGTAAGACACCTATGAATTGTAATTGAAGTCTCATAGCCCCAATCTGCAGCTTTTTAGAAAAGGGCGACTCGATTTAATTAAAAAAGGCTCAAAATAAAATCTGACCCATATTTTCATTGCAAATGCCCTATACCTGACAGAAACCCCCAAATCATTCCCCCTATTCACTATTCTGATGAAAATACCGGCTACCCACGTCATTTTCCGGCAAGTACTCCGGCAAGGAAACCATTCTCTAGTCTTTCAGCATGTTTTTTTTGGTCTATTTTGCATTTGTTCAATTCTTCCACCATTTGGTAAGCTTTGTAGTTAATTTTAACGCACTATTATGGTGGGTTTCATTCTTTAGATAATGGTGTATCCGGTTTAATCATGAAGATTCATACCCATGTGGCGATACTTTGGTCTAGACATAAAAGCTAGTATTTGAGTGTTTTGAAATTTTTTCTATGAATTAAGCCTTGTTTGGAATACTTGTGTGGGTGGTCATAGCTGAGAGAATACTGTCCCCTTAAATGTATTGCTCAAGTATTGTCGGAACATTAGGCAAATTATTCTCAGGAATGGAATGTTGGAATGTGTGGGTAAGTTTTAATATGCCGCATCTTTTTATGCTTACTTGAAAGTCTTTGAATTTCACTTGAATCTCAATAGATTGTTGTGTTGATAACAAGTATGAATCTGGAGGTGCGTTGCCTTTGGTTTTACTTAGTTGCACTAAGGGATTGATTTGGATTTGTGGGAAATGGTTTTGTCTTTGTGGGGGTAATTGTTGTTTGGGATTGATATTATTGAATGATTCTGTATCTGCTTTGGTGCTATAAAGTTTGCTTCGATGTTGTTTATAATTATTTTTTTGATCCATTTATGGTTCTTGTGGTAAGGTTGTAGGCATTACAAATGCCTTCTATTTTCTGCTACAATGACCCACTACGACTCATAGGATCCCTTAGTATGAGTTGTAGTGGCTATTCGTAAAAGGCAACAGTCACCTGTGATCCCTTAACCCTTACCATGCGAGACCCATCTATGACTCTTAGTGTCCTCTACGACTCCTAGTAAGGGACTCGTAGCAGTTACCAAGTTGTAATTTGTATTATGTCCCCTATTACGAGCTCAGACTACAACTCATAGGGCATGCTAAGAGTCATACTTGTGGCTCATATCTGTGAACAAAATGGTATTTCATTCAGGCACCTTTGTATTACAAGTAGTATGACTTGTAGGACACCCTACGAGTCGTATTACGCCTCATACCTGCAGACCTACCACTGTATCAGTGATTTTCTATACATAAGTGTTTTTGTTTCTTGTTCTTTGTTTTGTGATTTGCTTGATGAAATATCTTGACTCTCATATTTGTTATTTGGTTGGTTTACACATATCATGCCTCCAAAGGATAAAAGAGCAATACAAACATTTCAATAGGGGTTGGTTGACAAATCCTCAGAGACCGAGCAATCAGAAGGCTCTGTGGAAGTCCACAGAGTTAGGATAGACCCTGAGGCATATGTGCCTCAAAGTAGAGGCTGCACTGCTATGGCCCCGGTAGAAGTTGAGAGCCCTTCCCTGTAACACCCCACATCTTACAATACTAGTACTATGCAAATAACACATGATATGGCTTTGTTAAATTAGCGCCCATTTTTAAAAGTGCTTGAATCTCAAATTAGAGGGCGATATGTATGTCTAACGCTGAAAAGGGTTGAGTGTAAATAAGTTTTATGTCAAATTCAGGAGATCACGACCCTAAACAAAGTGAGAAAATTGAGGTGCTTGTAGGACTTAGGAAGCTAGCAGGTGAGTCCCCTACTTTCTTAGCTTAAATTGCTAGGGTTCTGGGTTCAGGGTTCAGGGTTCAGGGTTCAGGGTTCAGCTAAACAGAGATGAGGACCAACGTCGAATTTGTCCAAGTCCGATTATGAATAAAGACCATGTTAAGGGTGTAACTTTAGCCCATGTTTTAGCATCATAAATAGACTATATTTTCAACCTAATAAGGATATTTAAAGAGCCCAAATAGATCACAATTTCTTTAATAATTTAGGCCCAAACTAACTAAGAGAAAGGGGAAAAATGGCCAGCCAAGGCCCATTAGTTTGCAACCCAATAAGGCCCAAGTGAAAGGGGAAAAATTGTACCTTACCAACTTGATAAAATAAGGCTTAAAATATAAAAGAAAGTCGGCCAAAGTAATCCTTTAAAAAGGGTTACAAACAACAAATTTAATTCATTCTTAGACTTGTAAAATTTCAGCTTTAACAAAGCTTCTTTGTTCTTCTTTCTTGACTTTGTAAAGCAGCCAAAAGAAGCTTTTAGGGTTCTTAAGGAGGCCATCAACCTTCAATGTAAAGGTAAGTGATTATAGTTATGTGTCTAATAAGGTTTCTTCATGAAAAACAAGAAACTATGTTGGTTAGGTATATGTTGAAAAATTTGGACAGCATGTGTCCTAAAGATTGTTGTGAACTTTTCTTTATTCAAGAGGATTTTCTCTTCTTGGTTGGATAAATTATGAGGTAATACTTATGTTCTTAACAAGATATAGTTTGTTAGTGATGTAAGTAAGTTGCTGCACAACTTTTACAGTCCGCAAAAGTGAGTTCTTATAGGATATCGCAATTGTACTCTTAGTACGAACTTGCGTGCTGATGGATGGAAGGCTATTGCCTCACGTCTTTCATGATTTCTTTGGTACTATTCTGAGACTACTTTGGGGATTTTCCTATGTATAGATGGGTTGAGAACATTTTGGGTAAAGTTGAAACAGGTTCGGGATTGTCGATGTCAAAATGTGGCGAAGGGACGTAACGTTATGCCGCCTACTTGTATGTTGTATAGAATTGTTATGTGTTTTGCTTTGTGGGCTGTTGTAAGACTGTTATGGCACTAAAACAGGCTGCACATGATATGTATATAGGAATGTGTATTAGAAAATATAATTAGGGGTGGAAAGGTTGAAAGAATATGCTCGGGTTTATAATTATACGCTTGCTACGCGTATGTCATTTTTTTTATGAGATTGGACTGCCAAGATGCATCTATTGGCTGCTAATGCTAGTTTTATTACTTACTATGTTGTAGATAAATATTTGGAGGAAGGGAAGGTTATACCAAGGTAATAGCGAGGTCATATAGCGAGGTATGTAAGGCTACTTGAGTTTATATTATTTGGCATGAAACATAGATCCCTCCTTGGCACATAAAGGCACTTACCAACTCCGACACAACTATTAGTTGTGTCTCC
>JAPFFP010042663.1:0-13908 GCA_026153255.1 Solanum medicagineum
TTTTCCCCAAGTTATTCTATCTCTTACATTCCTAGCTTGATTATGAATTTCGACCAAGTTTGACACTTCTATGTGAATGTGATCTACATTATGACCCTTAAATAAACTTACTCATGATTATGGTTCTTACATGTGATTATTTGTCATTATTTGTCACTCTCTAGCTTCCAAATGCGTCTTTTCACCTTCGTCAGAGAGTTTCGCATCTCCATGGCCCATCACGTCGTGGTCGTCTTGCTTTTGAGCTTCCTAATGTATCTGTAAGTGTTGTTTTTCCCTTGTGATGATTTGTTTCTTTGCTCATACTGATCTGTGTTCTTGACTATAAGTGTTAATGCATCTTCATGGCCTCCATCCATCATTGAGAGCAAGGTCTTCTTCACTCTAAGGATCAACATGTAAGCTTCCCTTAAACCCGCCTTGATTTCTCCTTCAAGTACCCCATTTTGATCTTCGGATCCTGCAGGAAATGGTTTTGTCTCGGTCGATCTAAGGAATGGAAGGCTCTTCCATGCCAAGGATGGCCTCGCCTTGTGTACTCCACCCTTTGTTTTACCTAGCCAAACCCTCATTACTGTAGATCTAACTGACTGATTCAATGTTTTTGCATATCTGTGCTCTTCTATGCTAATTTATTTTTGCACCCAAGCACTTAGATCTTTTTTTTGCGAATATCATCTTTGTAAATGTGTTTGTGTACCCCTTGAAATGGCTTTGTATATATCTGTAGTGAAGGGACTTGCCACTTGTCTAGATTAAAAATCTTTTTAGCTGTACTTGGCAACTGTGTAAAGCTATGGTAGTGTATCCTCCCTTGATGATTCAACGCCTCATTTACTAATACTGTCTGCAGCTGATTTACTTCACTATAAACATCTGTGACATTTACTTCTACTTTTCAAGCTTGATCTGAATCATCTCAAACTCCTCCACCAAAATCCATGGGATTCTCTAGTCCGCTCTCATCATTTGTTTGGTGGATAGTGAGTCAGTTTGAATTTGTATCTTGTCAGTGCCACAGTCTATACAATATTGTAGTGCCTTGCTGATTGCTCTGACCTCTATTTCTAGATTAGTTGTTGTGCCAATAGCTTGAGCTTCAGCATATATAAGATTCCCTGATGCATTTCTGATACAAAACCCATAGGCACTTGGCTCTTGATTTCCCCTGCTTGCTCCATCTGCATTACAGACCAATTCTTCATCACCTGTAGGTTCGTATTTTACCTTAAGGTAATAGAGTTTTGGCCTGTAGGAACTTAGAAACACCACTACTTCCTCCCAGGTTCGAGGAATGTTCTTCTGCCATTTGAATGATTCTATCATGAATTGAGTTACTATCTGTTAACACTGGAATAACATCCAGTTGTATGTGTAACTCTTCCCATAATTTTGAGCATTCCTATTATTCCAAAGCTGCCACAAAATTATTGCTGGAATGACTCTCATGACCTTGCATAGCTTTGGTAGGCCTTGAAACTCCCAACATTTATCTATTAGCTGCTACAAGTGCATGTCTTCCACCTGGATACGAACCATTATATTGAGGAATAATATATAATAAATTAAAGATGCCTCTTTAATTTGATCTTTGTTGATATTTATGTTCTTCATTTTTTGATGTACACTATAGTATGAAACTTGTATGAAGTTGAATATGTAGAGGCAAACATCCCTCGTAGTATCCTACAAAATTCACATCCTATGAGATGTCGTACGTGAATATCTACTTATTCAACGACTTTTACGAGTTTACATGTTTATTTATGTACATTTAAAATTTAAAGATATAAATGTAGGCCAATTAAAATGCATGTTACCCTCATTGAAAAGACAAAAGGATTTAAGACAAACATGTACTCCCTATGTTTTTTAAAATGATATGGTTTGATTTGATACAAAATTTTATAAGAAATTAAAAAGACTCTTTAATCATGTAGTTGAGGCTTCCACTCCATCATAGGACGAATTAAAGAAGAGAGTGTGAAATCTCTTGCTAATTTTTGAAATCAATTCGAGTCATAAAATTGCTTAATTCTAATGAAGATATTTACTAGATTAAACGCATACATGAGGATTTTACAGAATAATCTTGTCATATTCATATTTATATCAATTTCACTATAATGATCCTTCGGATTGTTTTTAGTTCTAGGATCATTTTCTCCTAAATGATACTTCCTAATAACTTCACAGGCATGTGAATCAAGACTTGCGATGAAACAAATTTTGATCAACCTGAAAAGCACCATCCACCCCCGTAACACTTTAGATTCTGAGCCTATGAGTGCAGGAAGATTGGCCTGAACCTGAGATCACTGTACGAGGGTGACATACAGCCCGCAGGAGGAGTTACAAGTCATAAGTGAGTTCGTAGTTGAAGGACCTTGAAATTGAACAAAATTGGAGTTTTCAAGAAAGTGATCCACGAGTTAACAAACAGCCCGTGAAAAGGAATACAACCTGAAAATAGTCTCGTAGAATAAGGCCAAGAGAATAAGAAAATTTGGCTAAGTGTAAAAGTACTCTACCAGTTGGACCATAACCCATAAGTCCCTGTACGGCTCGTAAGATAGATCATGAATTCGGGGCCAAAAATAATGGTTTCTGGATCTTTGGTTATGAACAATAATATGGGTCGTGCTTCTTTCTACGGCTCGTACATTGGCTCTCGTGGTTTGCATTTCCAGATTCATTACGGGTATTTCCTTTTCCCTTACAACCTTAACAGCCTTATCTAGCCCCTTCATTCCCCCTCATGCAATTCTAAGCCCCTCTCCCATCAAGTCGAGTGCAAACGATTCCAATTGTCTAAGTTCTAGCATGATTTTGTATATGCGTAAACTTCAAATCATCATATATCTTATCACACATCGAATTAGATTTTGTATGACCTACCAAATGAAATACCTTTGAATTATCTTTCTAACGCAACTGGTTTCATCTCATTTGGAGTTCGGACCAAGAAGTTATGCCTATTTTAGTGAAGCACTGTCAGGTTGTCAGTTTATACAACCTACTCTACGAGCCATGGATTGACTTACGGCCCATAAACGGGCTTTCGAGAAAACTGTCCGGCCAGTTTTGAAAAGAATATTTTAGCCCTTTCCTTATACCCTAAGCTCAATGCCACACCATTTTGACTTTCAACATGCCTTATATCAGTCTAAAACTCCCCCAAATGACCTTATTCCTAAACCATTCTTCAAAACCTAATTCCCAAGAATCTTCTTAAGTCCCCCAAGGTCCTCCATTGAAGACAAAGCTAGGGATTCAAGTTTTTTCACAAAATATTGTGATTTCTTTCATAAAGCTTTGGCTAAGCTATGTGGGTTTGATTTGTGAAGCCCTTTCCTTCACAAAGCTCGTGTTACTATTCTAATTTGGATTTAAGGCTAATGCATGTTGTGACGTTTTGGGAAGTTAGTTCAATCATGTAATTTGTGATGCATTCTTAGTTATATGAAGTATATGAGTATTATGTTACGACCTATGAGGCATGTTGAGTTGAAATTCATGACTTTCTAGTTGGGATTTTACACAGACCGTGTTGGGTTGACTTGAAGGATTCCAAATGCTTATATTATGAATTTATAGATGTTTGTTAGCCCATATTATAATATTTAATTCCATGAGAAGAATGTTATGTCTTGCATCCCTATATTATGAAAGATAGGGTTTTAGAGATATTTGATGGGTCCCATAAACTTGATTTTAAATTGATGAATCCTACTACTTATATGCACGAAAAACTTTAAACTAAGTTGCCTACTTGAAACTTACAAATTTATTTGAGGTTTATATACAAGCTAATTTGGAGACATGAAGATGATGATATGGGTTCCTTAAACTATCTTTTAAATTGGTGAATCCTACTGCTCTTATACATGAGTAGCTAGTAACTTTCATGATTACATGACTAATTGTGGTTTTTCCTTACTTATGGAGTTTTGGGTTATAAAGTTGATGGAGGGTTTCTTGATTTTATTTAACTTCATACTTTCTTTATTATTATTGTATATGAATCAAGTCTAAATCATATGAATTTCATGATTATGAGTCTTTAAGCATGTAAATTTCATGTTTTGAACCTAATTAAGCTATATGAAGAGTATCTTTTATGAAAGAAGGAAGTCTCAATCCATTCTATATAAGAACATAAGGGTCAATTATGAAAGATATATGATTAAATCTTCAATTATGAAAGATGTAGGGAAAATATCGAGACTCCATGATTAGGTCACACTGTTTATGTCGGTTAAAGGGTGCTCTAACATATGTTCATGTTCTCCTCAAATTCCCAAGGAGTCATTTTATGGTGATTTATGATGGTTCTCTCATATTATGTTCAAAGTTATTTTAAAAGCTCATATGATTCATTGTTTTACAAGTTGAAATGATATTTCTCCTAAAGGTAAATGATTAAATCTTCAATTATGAAAGATGGGTTCCACTATGATTACTAATGTTCCTTGCGTAATAAAATGACCTTTTATGTAAAGTGATGTATTATTCACCCAAGGATATTAATATTTTAAATGTTCATAACAATATGTATTTTCTAACTAATTTAAGTTTATGTATCTCATCATGCATTCAAGTAAGGGTAGGTTCTTTATTTCTCATATGCATTATCTCATGTTCTATGGCTAAAGTAATGTGTTAAATGATCACCCGTATGTATGTTCTCTTCATACTTCAAAGATGTCCTCCTATGGTATATGATTTGAATGCCTAAAACTCATGTATGTTTCAAATTTATATGATTTTCTTATTTATGACTACATTCATTTATATATCCTACTAAGTTCTTTCTAAAGTTACTCTTTTATGTTTAAATGATGTTGGCTTGATTATGACTTACTAATGCCCTTGTAAATGTATGATTTTTAACACGAGACTTAGGATGAATCATTTCATTATTTATTTCTATGTTATACATCGCATACCTGCATACCACTACATTCAAAGTACTGATGCATACTTCTATGCCTACATGATTTAACCATGCAGGGACCGACACTCCTTGATATCCTCCACGTGGCTAGCTTTGGATTATTAAAGACGAGAGTTGGCGAGTCCTCTAGTTCGGGGACAATTTTGTTTCTAGATTGATGTATAAGACATTATAGTCTCCAGTTGTATATTTCTTTGCTATATATGTATTTGAGGGTGAGCTTGAACATGTCTTAGCCCCTGCCAAGTCTATGATAGAGGTATTGTTGGACAATTCTTATGATGGAATCCAGTTCCCATATTCCCTTATGATTTTTAAGTTGTGGCTCTTAGCCCCGTTTCCCCTAGTTTTCTATTTCATCTTAGTATTTTATGCCTATGAATGCTTTTATGTAAGATCGCTTGGATGAGGCACCTTCGAATGTCTCATTCTCCATGTGATGACTACGCCCCTAGGTCGAATTTTTACAACCCCAAACATAGTTAATAGAATTTAGAAGGAAGATTAAATGATCTACTAAAATAGTGTATATTTGAATGGGTTGGATGTATTTATTTATTCTATATATGTAAATTTAATCTAAGTTTTACATGTAGTTGTTGCTTATTATATATATGTTTTGTTCGTATGATCTATCATAATTAAGAGATTATTTGATTCAAAAAGTTTTTTATTTACTTGAATATTTGAAAATGTGACGATTTAGAAATATATTTTTGTTAAATATTTATTAATTATATCTTGAATTTTTGCATACATATTTTAGAAGTCCACAATCCCTATTGGTTTAGAAAACGTTGTTCTAATAGATTTGAGAAAGAAATATATTCTTTCTAGGATTGGGAAAATTTTTTTCTTATAAATTTAGGACTAATTTAGATCTATATATAGGATATGTAGTTGGAGATTCTAAAGCATTGTAAACTTTTACTTTTTCTTTCATAGTGAAAAACTCTCTCTGCTTTGGATAGCAGAGCTGGGGATAAAGGTCCTGTGAAAGGGAAACGACATAGTAAAAGGACTTTAATAGGAAAAGGTCTAGCATTGGATCAAAATCTAGAGTAAGGAAGCAAAACTTCTATAAGTGTGGGGAAAAGTGTATTACAAAAGAGGTTATCCTAAACTGAAAAAGAAAAAAGGAAAGAAAAAGTTTGATCAGCAAATATTATCGACGCTTGATAATAATTTTGATGACAATGATTATGTAGCCAAAGTTTGTACTATGAGATCTAATCATAGATAAGATTTTTGAATTTTTGATTCTAGTGCAACTTTTCATATGAGCCTACACATGAATTGATTTGCAACATACAAATAGGTGAAGAAGACTATTTATCTAGTGATGATGAGGTAGAGAGAATAGGTAATATCAAATTGAGAATGTTAGATGATATTACAAAAACTATTAAGTGTTGGAATGCTCCTCGAATGAAAAGAATTTGGTTTCTCTTTTGACTTTGGATGATCAAGATCATAAGATTCACTCGTAGAATGAAACACTTAATTAAAGTGTACAAAGAATTCATGGAACTCATTAAGGAAAAATTTCATTCTAGAAGGTACGTATCATCTATAAGTCAATATAGTTGAACAGGAAACAATTGCTGTTTCTAGGAAAAGTGATCTGGATCAGTCTGAATTGTAGTGTCAAGCCTCGAGTTCACACCCTAGGGATAGCCGGCACCCGGAATCCATCTCTGGTCTCAAGCGAACCACTTGGTCTAGCTACTTTACTCAGTGGAAGACTTAAACGAATAGACAATGACATAGATAAGATGTACGAAATAAACTGTAATAGTCTGAGCATTCTAACAAAGAACCATGTCAATAATATCCGAAAATAAGAACTGAAACACCTATCATATAATCCATGGAACCTCTAACTAGAATAGTCTTAAACTACTACCCGGACAGGCTCACGGTAGCCACAACTGAAAAGAGAATACTAGAGAGGAAAAAAATAAGTAATGACTTCGAGCCTCTGACTGAAAAGAGGCCTCACCAAATAGCTGGATGAATGTCTGGTCCTCAACGAAGCGTCTGCTGAGAGACTCTGTCACCTGTGTCTACATCATGAAATGATGTAGATCCTAAGGATGTCAGTATGTGAAATGTACTGTATGTAAAATGTCTAAAACGGAAACTCAAGGTAAGGCAATATGTTCAAAGTTACTAAAACATATCTCAAAATAAAGTAGCATAAGTTATAAATACAATATATACCAAAAATAGAACATATGCTGAAAGTCTGTATGTAAAACTAACTTGTTTTAACTTGGGACATTTCTCTAAACGACAACCACCACTATGAGCTTTGTGGTAATACAATGCCCTGCCCCCGCTGCCAGAGTTGCCCCATACTTTGCCAAGGTAAGAAGCAAAAACTAGGGGAGTGGATCTATCCCAAGACTGGGCAATATCAGTGGCAAGTCAGGAGTTGTACCTTAGTACAATCCTATCCTACACTAGCTACGTAGTTTATGAGTTCAAGTTATTATTGTTACTCTCACTTGTATCGGTGCTTAATACAACTCCCTAAAATAACTTTTGTAATGCTCGTAACTTAAAGAGTAGGAGTTCAAAATATCTCTTTGATCTTTTGGGACTTAGCCCAACTTATCCTTTCTTAAACTTTTCTCAACCTGATCTTTCTTTCACTAACAACAATTGTATTTTTATAAGTATCTCAAAACATAACTGGGTTACTCAGCTATCTTGCAAACACAAGTTTGAAATACTTCTTAGACATAACTCAAACTGTAAATTTTATAACTCTTCATGAAATAGATATAAGGTTCTCAAAATTTCAACCATAGCTGTAAATCGTGTCTCAATATCTTAATTTAATAATAAAATCAACAAGAGTCGTGATCCTTATCAAGAAAATATGCATGAACAGTATTTTGATGAAATTCGCTAGTAATGGAGGGAACTTTGATTTCAAGTTGTAATTGTAATCTTGAGTGGAAGCTAGTGATTAAAGATTCTAAAATAGTAGTAGAACAACTTTTGGTGAGCCTTACATACCTGAGGAATCAACTTCTTGGAAGAATTGGGGAGAATTCTTGAAAGCCCTAACCTTGCCTTAGAGTATACGCTTGAGTTCTTGGAAGCTTTCTCTAACGTTAATGAGGTGAAATAGTATGTTTTAGGAATTAATTAGGTGAAAATTGTCATAATTTAGGCTTAAGAAGGCTGTGAAAATTCGAAACTACCCTTTCTTAGAAATAAAAAGAGAATTTTCACCCTGTAATACCATGTCCGTATTGCACCTGGGACCCAGACATATGTATTTTGCTAAATTCTCAAAACGCGTCATTTTTCAAAATACAAAAAATATCACCAAGTGTAAGTTCGTGTCCCAGGTGCATTGCACCCTGGGCGTTCACTCACACTAGTTCAGTTTTAATTATGAAAAATTTTATTTTGACTCGGTTACTCTAACATCGGGTTAAGACCATTTTCCCAATGAAATGTTTTGTGCTTATTGCAAATGCGGTCTCGAGTTCACAAATGAAGCATGGAAAGACGCGTTATTCGCATGTTTCCTTTCTAGGGGTATGTTGGTAATTTCACCAAGTGTCACAATATCTCCCCCTTGAGATCATTCATCCTCGAATGACAAGGATATGAGGAGTTGGCTCAAAACGTACAAGAGTGCTTAACTTAAGCAAACATAAATCTTCGAGATCGATCACAGAAATATAACTTCATATCCTCATTGAGGCCTACAGAAAAGTGTGGATATTTGGCCTTCATATCTTTCTCTGCTTCCCATGTGGCTTCCTCAACAAATTGGTTTCTCCACAACACTTTTACCGGAGCAATCTCCTTGGTCCTCATTTGCAGACTTGCCAGTCTAGTATCTGCAGTGGGACCTCTTCATATGTCAAGTTGTCTTTGACCCCAATACTCTCTAGAGGTACAACCAGCGTGGGATCTCCCAAACACTTCTTAAGCATAGAAATGTGGAATAATGGGTGAATAACAGCTAACTCTGGTGGCAATTCCAATTCATATGCCACATTACCAACTCTCTTAACAATATGGTATAACCCAACATATCATAGACTAGGCTTCTCCTTTTTCCTAAACTCATAACTCCCTTCATCAGTGACACCTTTAGGTACACCCAATCACCTACCTCAAATCCAATTCCCTCCTCCTAACATCAGTGTAAGACTTTTGTCGATTTTGGGCTATCTTTAGTCTTTCTTGGATAACTTTCACCTTCTCCATAGCCTGATAGATTAAATTAGGTCCTATCAATCCTGCCTCACCTACTTCAAACCACCCCATAGGTGATCTATACCTTCTCCCATAAAGGGCCTCATATGGTGCTATTTGTATGCTAGCCTGGAAACTGCTATTATAGGAAAACCCAATCAAGGGTAAGTGATCATCCTAATTACCTTTAAGTCTATCACGCACACCCTTAACATATCCTCAAGGGTCTGTATAGTCTGCTCCACTTGCTCGTCTATCTATGGATGGAAGGCTGTACTAAGATTCACCTTTATACCAAGGCTTTTCTGAAAGGACTTCCAAAATTTTGTTGTGGACTGGGCTCCTCTGTCTGAAATAATCAATATAGGAACCCCATGCAACCTAAAAAATGTCCTTAAGGTAAAGTCTAGCATAGTCAACTGTATCAGTCGTCTTGACAGGTAGAAAGTGAGCCGACTTGGTTATTCTGTCTTCTGTGGCCCATATTGAATCATGGTGTCTATGAGATCAAGGTAAGCTATTATGAAGTCCATGTTAATTATCTCCCAATTCCACTCTGGAATTTCAATATTCTAGGCCACACCGCAAGGTATTTGATGCTCCACCTTAACTTGCTAGCAATTCGACCATTTGGACACGAACTCTGCGATGTCCTTCTATTTGCCACCCCACCAATAAGCCTCCTGTAGATCCCTATACATTTTTGTTGCAGTTAGGTTAATAGAGTATCTGACGTTATGAGCCTCAGCTAGGATCCTATCTCTAAGGCCATTAACACTTGGTGCACACAACCTGTCTTGGTATCTTAGGACTCCATCTTCCCCTTTTGCAAACACTAATACTTTTTGTTTCTGAACATCTTCTTTCAGCTGAAGGAGGATAGGATCCTTGTCTTGCTTTTCTTTCACCTCCACTACCAAGGGTGACTCTGCCCCATTTTTGATAATGGCACCACCTAAGTCAGAATCTTCAATCTGTACCCCCAAATGGACTAGTCTATGCACTTCTTTAGCCAATTCTTTCTTTTCATCCTAAATGTGTGCAGTGCTCGCCATGGCCAACCTACTAAGAGCATCAACAACTAATTAGCTTTAGCTGGGTGATAGAGGATGTTCATGTCATAGTCTTTCAACAACTACAACCATCTCTTCTGCCTCAAATTCAGCTCCTTCTACATACTGCAAGCTTTTTGTGGTACTTAAATACATCTACACGCCCACCGTAGAGATAGTGTCTCCAAATTTTTAGAGCAAACATCACAGCAACAGGCTCAAGATCGTGGGTGAGGTAGTTTTTCTCATGGGTCATAAGCTGGGCATATGCTTTCACCTTGCCTCTTTGCATTAATACGCATCCCAACCCATCTCTGGGAGCATTATAGTATACCACAAAGTAATTGACTCCCTCGGGTAGGGATAAGACTGGGGTTGTAGTCAGCCTAGTTTTCAACTCTTGGAAACTCTTCTCATAAGTTTCTGACTATACGAACTTAACCTTCTTCTGAGTTAGCTAAGTCAAGGGAGCTGAGATAGAATAAAACCCCTCTATGAAACGCCTGTAGTAACCTGCCAAGCCCAAGAAACTCCTTATCTCCATTGGAGGCCTTGGCCAATTCTTTACTGCCTCAATTTGTTGGGAACAACTTTAATTCCTTTATCAGACACAATATGACCCAAAAACGCAACAGATGCTAACCAGAACTCACATTTGGAAATTTTGGCATACAATTGCTAATACTTAAGGGTCTGAAGGATAATCTAAGATGGTCAGCATATTCGTCCTTGTTACTAGAGTAGATCATGATGTCATCTATGAATACAATGATGAACATATCTAGGTATGGCCTCAACACCGTATTCATAAGATCCATGAAAGCTGCTGGTACGTTTGTCAGCCCAAATGACATGACAAAAACTCATAATGACTATAGTGGGTTCTGAAAACTGTCTTGGGGATGTCTCTTTCTCTTACCTTAAGCTGATGGTACCCAAATCTGAGGTCTATTTTGGAGAAACAAGTAGCACCCTGGAGTTGTTCAAATAGGTCATCAATTCTGGGAAGAGGATACTTCTTCTTTATGGTGACCTTATTCAACTGACGATAATCTATGCACATTCTAAGTGAACCGTCCTTTTTGTGCACAAAGAGAACTGGAGCACCCCTAGGTGAGATGCTTGGTCTAATAAAACCCTTATCTAAGAGGTCTTTCAGTTGTATTTTCAACTCATTTATCTCTGAAGGAGTTATACGATACGGAGAAATAGATATAGGCTGAGTATCTGGGAGGGTATCTATCCCAAAGGCTATCTCCCTGTCAGGAAGGACCCCAGGAAGATCCTCAAGAAAGACTTCTGGGAACTCATTCACAACTGAGACAGACTGGAGAGGTGGTGCCTTAGCACTAAAATCCTTGACTCTAACTAGGTGGTATATGCACCCTCTGTAAATTAACTTTCTAGTTTTGAGATATGAGACAAACTAACCCTTAGGAAAAACTATGCTACCCCTGCACTCTAAGACTTGCTCATTAGGAAACTGAAATTTAACCACTGTGATTTTACAATCTCTGGAGGCATAACCAGCATGAAGTCAGTCCATGCCTAGGATGACATCAAAATCTATCATGTATAACTCAACTAAATCAGCTACGATATCCTTATGATAAACTGATACTGGACAGCCCCTATAAATTCTTTGTGCTAGGATAGACTCTCCAGTAGAAGCAGAAACACTAAAAGGCTGAAAAAGACATTCTGGACTGACCCCAAACTTCATAGTTATATAGGGAGTCACAAACGACAATGTGGCACCTGGGTCTAATAATGCATATACATCATAGGTAAAGACTTTGAGCATACCGGTAACTACATCAGGTGATTTCTTCTGCTCCTGTCTGTGGCCATGGCATATAATGGTTTGTGCCCCCTTCTGCTTCCGATGTAGTACCCATGTGAATTAGCTTATGTTAAGGTGCAGAAAAAACTGATTGAGATCTGTTATCTCTTATGTTCTGCCTTTCTATAAGATAATCCTTCAAGAAGTTCCCCACCTGATCATATTTGAAACAACCTTTTGTGCCCATAAGACACTATCCTGGACGAGACCTGGCACACTTTCCACAAATGGGGTAATGTGTCGATCCTTGAGCTATGCTACCTTGTGACTAGCTATCCTGAAGCCTGGTTCTGTGATCCCTGCTTATTCCTAACCTTCAGTGTAGGTGCGCTAGCAGATGAAGGTGCTTGTCCAAATATTTTAGGATGAAAGGATGAGTGATTGCCATTTCCAACCTCTCTCTTACCGTCTCCTGGCCTGCTGTCTTGGCCCTCTAGCTCCTGAACTCCTCCCTATCCTGCATTTTCTCCTCCTCTACCTACTGCACATAAGTCATCAAGCGAGCTATGTCCATATCGCCAATCAGCATAGCATTCCTGCCCTCCCTCTTGGTCATTTGAGAGAACCCAGACACAAATAGGTCCATCCTAGTACACATGTCTGCCATCATAGTTGGAGCATAATAGGACAACTGAGTAAATTTGAGGCTGTACTCCCACACACTCATATTCTCTTGCTTTAGATTCAGAAATTCCCTCACCTTATCCTGCCTAAACTCTCTAGGAAAGTGCTGACCCAGTAAGGCCTCCTCAAACATTGTCCAACTCAAAGCTGGCGCCCCCTCTACTCTACCTTCTTTCCACTGATCAAACCATAGTCTAGCTACTCCTTTGAGCTGGTAGATAGCCAACTTAACCCACTCAACATCACATATGTGCATAACCTGAAATACTTTCTGGAGCTCATCAATAAAGTTCTTAGGATCCTCCTTTATATTATACCCTTGTGCACTTAGGTGTGTTCATCCACAGAAACTCATGAACCCTAGTGGTATTTGGAACATCATTCCTACCATCTCCCTATTGACCTCCTTATGTAGTAACCGCCTGTGCCAAGTCTGGATGGTCTGGTGGAGCTCAGTATTCGAGATGTCTGCTTGTGGTGGTTGCTTGATAGACACAACTAGACCTCTAGGTCCCTCAGGAATTGGGCCAAGTTGGTTTGCATTTTGCCTGGCTGGGCGCCCTCTTCCCCTTGCAAATCCAACGGCTCTACGTGGAGGCATGATCTGAAAAAAAAAACAAGGTGTGAACACATGAGTTAGAAAGGACTTAGCAGAGGTAAACTTTGAAGCATGATAGGGAATAACAACCGATAATGACACTTTCTAATGCTCTGTAGCCTCCCTATTATAGATATGACACGCTTTATACCCATAATACGGACTCTACTAGACACAGTTTCATAGAATCAATAGGACTCTTGAACTCTGTGCTCTGATACCAAGTTTGTCATGCCCCGAGTTCATACCCTAGGCATGGTCGGCACCCGAAATCCATCTTTGGTCCCAAGCAAACCACTTGGCCTGGCTACTTTACTCGGTGGAAGAGTTAAATGAATAGACAATGGCATAGATAAGATGACCGAAATAAACAGTAACAGTCTGAACAATCTAACAAACAAGTATCCCAATAACATCTGAAAACAAGAACTGAAACACCTATCATATAATCCATGGAACCTCTAACAAGAATAGTCTGAAACCACTACCAAGACAAGCACACGGTAGCCACAACTTAAAAGAGAATAGTAGTGTAACACCCCACACCTTACAATACTAGTACAATGCAAAGGAAACATGACATGATTTGGGCCAATTGACGCTAAAT
>JAPFFP010042664.1:0-13908 GCA_026153255.1 Solanum medicagineum
TGAAGTCCTTGGTGAAAGTTGGCAAGGTGGAGGTTTTTTCCTAAGGAGGAGATGGTGCCCTAGGGTACCAAGGTAGGTTGTATGTACCTTGTGTTGATGGATGATAGGAAAGATCCTTGATGAGGCCCATAACTCTTCTTATTCTACCCCCGGTTCCACCAAAATGTATAGGGATTTGAGGGATGTGTATTGGAAGGGAGTCATAAAAAGAGACATTGCCAAATTCATTTCCGGTTGTCATAGTTGTCAACAGGTCAAAGCCGAACATCAAAGGCCAGGCAGCCTAACCCAAGACATTGAGATTCCTACTTGGAAGTGGAGGTGATTAATATGGATTATGTGGTTGGGTTGCCCAAGACTAGAAAGGGTTTTGATTCCATTTGGATTATGGTTGATAGGATAACAAAATCAGCTCACTTTCTACCAGTTAAGACTGCATATAGGGCTGAAGATTATGCAAGGTTGTACATTCATGACTTGGTAAGGTTGCATGGGTTTCCTTTGTCCATCCTATCGGATCGTGGGGCACAATTCACTTCGCACTTTTGGAGGTCCTTTCAAACGGGTCTTGGTATAAGAGTTAAGCTTAGTACGACCTTCCACCCTCAAACGGATGGCCAAGCCGAAAGGACCATCCAAGCCCTTGAGGATATTCTTAGAGTATGTGTGTTAGAGCTTAAAGGTAGTTGGGACGGTCATCTTCTGTTGATTGAGTTTTCCTACAACAATAACTATTATTCTAGCATCGATGCGGCTCCTTTGAGGCTCTCTATGGTAGACGTTGTAGATCACCGGTAGGGTGGTTTGAGGTTGGTGAGGTGGCCTTGTTAGGACCAGATCTGGTTATGGAGGCTGTTGAGAATGTTAGCATGATTATAGAAAGGTTGAAGACGACTCGCCAAAAGTCCTATGCCGATGTGAGGAGAAGGGATATTGAATTCAAAGTTTGTTATTGGATTTATTTGAAGCTGTCAGCCATGAAGGGTTTGGTTCGTTTTGGTAAGATGGGCAGGTTGAGCCCAAGATATGTAGGTCCTTAAAGGGTGATGAGAAGGGTTGGGAAGGTAACTTATGAGTTGGAATTTCCTAAAGAAATGGATTTGGTTAATCCGGTGTTTCATGTGTCCATGTTGAGGAAATGGGTAGGTGATCCGAATGCTATTGTAGCTCTTGATGTTGTTAGTATTGTTGAAGATAATTTTCATGTATGAATAGGTTTCGATTCAAATCTTGGATAGGCAAGTGAAGAGATTGAGAAACAAAGAGGTCGCTTCCGTTAAGGTCCTTGGGAGGAATCAACAAGTGAAAAGTGCTACTTAGGAGGCTGAAGCGGACATGCAAAAGCAATATCCTTACCTTTTCCATTCTACTCAAGCCTAAGGTATGGATCTAAGTCCTTTATACGATCTCAAGTCTTACGTTCAGCCCTTATGTCATTGCATATCTTCATGTTTAAATTGACAAGTTCTCGATGATTTTACATTTATGATGAGATTTTTGAAAAAATGTTTAGGTGCATTGTTGCATCTCTATGTGGGCTAAAATTGTCATTTTGGTGTCTCTCATATACGTCTCTTTGACATTCGGGGATGAATCTTCCCAAGGGGGAGATATTGTAATGACCCCAAAAAGTACCCGAAAATGTGCCTCGAAAGTGCCTATATTCGTAATTTCCATATATATCGAAATCCGTGCGTGATATCGAAAATTCAACTTCATATTTTTGTTCAAGGGGTCATTTTTAGTGGAACATGGGTCTAACCCTGATGTAAGAACAAACTATTAGCTTTTTACGCCCCAGGCGCGACGCGCCAAGGGCGCACACTAGTGTTAATTTTGACCCAGTTTTGACTTTGGTCCAAGACTTTTAAGTCTTGGGCCTAGATGTTCCAAAATAAGAAAATACCTATACTTAGCCATTTTTCAACCTTATATCATTCTAGACATTCCCCAATACTCATTGAAACACAGCCAAATATTTTACTCCTAAACTCAAGTCTCAAAACCCCTTTTGGATACCAAGGATTACACTCAAGCTTCAAGTCTCCATCTCCAATCTTCATCAAGTTCATCTCCAAAGTTAAGGTATGTGGGTTTCTTTCATGGGTTCCTTTCACCCATGATATCCAAGCTTACTTTTACTTAAATTTGAATGATTTATTGGTGATTTACAATGGGTCTTAATTATCATGAAAATCACTGCACACTATGTTGGGGTTTATGAAATTGTGACCGTTTTGCTAAGTTCTGGGCTATGATACTAAGGTCTATTGTATGATTTGATGAAGGGTTTTGATGTATATTACTTGAGGGTGTTATCAAGTATCTATTGAAGGTTTTACATTTAAATTTCTAGCATGATTTTACTCATGAATTGCACGGTTTTTGTCATGACCCAACTAGGTGTGACACGGTGAATGAGAACCCAAATGCCCCCAAATAAGCCTCTTAAATCATAATTGCATATTATAGGTTTAAATGGTAAATGGAAAATAAATGATAATGAAATATGGGTAATGGGACTAAGGGACAACTGGTAACCATAAGCGGAAGTACAAGTTAAATAGATAAAAACTACCAAATGTAACAATAGTCCAGACACACCTCTAAACGATAACAATAAACAGAGCCAAGAATACAAGTCTAGGCTCCTCAATAATAGGTCAAAATGAAAGTACATCAAATATTTGAATAACAAAGGCAAGGCTTGAAGATAAGGGTTCTGTTCCCGATGAATGGGAACTCACCAACGCTCAAAGTCTTCACGAGCAATCTAGTCACGCAGAGGAGGATGAGGTAGATCGCCTGTCCCTACATGATTATAGCTTGTAGGCAAAAATGCGGTTAGTACTTTGGAATGTATTAAGTATGCGGGTATGCAATGCAACCAGTAAATATAATGACAAAGAATACTTACCCAATATGACAAAATCCAAGCTTAAACAATATATTTAGTTCCAAAGTGAAGCATAAAGTAATGCCAAGGAACTGCATAGAGAAGCACATAAGCAAATAAGTGTTGGAATAAGACCATAACCGACAAAACTGTATGAGCTATAATATGGAATACCGATGTCATACTCCGCACCGGCCAAAGAGTGAGTCAACTTGCCAAGGTATAACTCCAGAAATGGAAATACTAGATGGATCCACTAGTCAAAAATCCTAAAAAGTCATAATCAAAATATCCTACGGTTGCACGTAGTTATGAGATTAGAAGCTTTATATAAGACCCCTTAGGTCGAGTCCCACTCCTAACTCATTTGGTGCTAAGTCAAAATCCCACGAAAATGGAGAATGCATAACTAAAATAATCAAAACTTAATTTAGTTCGGAAAGTCTTAACTTGTCAAAAGAATCAGTTTCAAACTTGTACTTAGAATAGCTCCTTAAAAAGATTCAGAACAAAACGGAATGGGTTTTAAATCACCCAACATCATTTCATACTTGTATTCACTTATATTTGTCCACAATCATAAGTTCATGTTATGCCATGAAAGCCAAATATCCAAAGTTCATAATTCAACTTAAATCACGTTGGAAACTGGTTTAATGACCTTAAAGTCACAAGTTTTATATTCAAACAAAGTTACAATGATCATAGGAACATTTTAGGATAAAATCATAAAAACTCATTTGTGGACCTAAGACTTAAAAATATATGTTTGCTTAAATAATGCAAATCTGAAATGCTTGAATTAAATTATGTAAAGCCTTGATAAATATTCATTAGTAATCATAAAATATATGAATAACCATAAATTAAGCAAATATCAATTAGTATGCAATTATACATAAATCAAAGATTGAAAATTCGTAATTCTAATTTTGGTTTTTCGAAGAGGACTTCGATGGTTGAAAGGAAACCAATAATCAAACCCACATACCTTGCTTTATTAGCCTTGAGAAAATGAAGTGATTTGATGGATATCTTGAAGAATACTTAGCCTAAGTGTTGAGAGAGTTTTGGGAGAGCAATATAGATTAGGGGATTTTGTTTCTTTGAAGAGTGATGTAGATATTAAGTAGAGGGTATTTATACTGATGTTTTTTTTTGGGGGGGGGGGTTATAAGGATCATTTAATGACTAAAAAGTGGTCAAAAATGTGTGGGGGAAAGGGCATAAAATCAGGTGGTATAAAGGGGCTTTTGGACTCACTTTTAAAAAGAAGAAAGATGTCAAACACAAGAAAGTGGGCATGGAACCTAGGTATGGCAGCATTATCCTTTTCCATGGTGCTATGGCATGGTATAGTATAGCCTCAAATCATGCTAACGACATGCCAAAGGCTGCCCATGTAAGCCATGCAACAATGGTAAAAGAATTACTCCTCCCAAACAAGTCAATTACGCAACCTTCACATATACCTTCATTTTGGATAATTCCAAACACAAACCAAACTTCATTTTTTAATCTTAACTTCACATATCATTGCCCCCAAAATATTATACCAAGGATAAACCAACCACCCTTCTAATACCACCTCAACAATCACACAACTAAACCAAACTAATCGCTAAGATAACCTTTATTTCAAATTTTACTTAATTCAATAGGAATTCACTTGAACATTATCTTTTCACGCAAGTATAGGCATAAAAAACCTGGTACATTACAGTTTTACACTAGCACTAAACACCTTCTAAGTGTTTGATAAAGTATCATGTTATGGTTCTTGAGGAATTGAAGGTCTAATGCATGTCTTGTGAGTTGAATGACTATATGATGATGATATGATGATGATATGATGATAAAATGATGATAAAATGAATGTATGTATATATAATTCTCTTATATGGTGTTTGAATGTGACCACACCCTACTGGGAGGTTGCGTGCCGGGTAACCTTGTTGGGGGTTTGTAGCCATCAACCTATCCAAGGGTTTGTACTCCGGCACTACGGGTAGTAGGGTGTGATGATCCACCAATCTTGTTAGGGGTTTGTACCCATCAACCTATCGGGGGTTTGTACTTCGGCACCACGGGTGATAGGGTGCATGATCCACCAACCTATTGATGGGGTTTGTACCTCAATCACCACGGTTGGTAGGGTGTGACGATCCATCAATAATTTAATGGTCTCTTCTTACCCATAGGTTATGTCCTATGTAACCATGTTTTACTTAACCATTAATCATACAGGCCATATTACACTATGCTAGCTATTGATTATCTCTATGCATTTTAACTATGATGTCTATCTCTTATTGCATTGCATCCTACATACTTAGTACATTCAAATGTACTAACGCATACTCTATGCCTACATGATGTACTATGTAGGAACCGGAGCACCGCTTGATCATCATCCTCCTCCTCCAAGTGGCTAGTTCGATTGTCTTACAAGCTTGTTGGTGAGTCCTCCATTTCGGGGACTTTTCTTATGATCTCTTGCTATGCATTAAGACTATCTTTCTTTTGGTTATGTATTGACTATGAGGGTGATCCCGGTTGCTTGTTTTGGCCCCCTCCCTTATCGTTGTAGTAGAGGTGTTGTTGGACATGTTATGTGTCTATACTATGAGTCTTGACTCTCTTGTTCTTTGATGTTATGATATTGAAGTTTACCATTAGTCCCATTTTCTCTATTATGCCTATCTCTTAATGTTATATTTTATTGCTTCCGTGACTAAGGATGTCTACTGATATGCTACAAGGATTGTTTGGGGTTCCTTCGAGTTCTCCATTCGCTGGTCACGTCTAGGCACTACGCTTGGGTCGTAACATCATCCCTCCATATAGAGTGGCCCCTGAAGAATTACATGAGTTAAAGTACAAATTAAATGATTTGCTAGAAAGTTTTTATAAGGCTTAGTGTGTCCCCTTGCGGTGCATCAGTGTTATTTGTACGTAAAAAGGATGGAACCCTGAGAATGTGTATCGACTACCGACAATTGAATAGGTGACAATTAAGAACAAAATACCCCTTCCCAAGGATTGATGATTTATTTGATCAGTTATAGGTTGTCAAATACTTTTCGAAAATTGATTTGAGGTTAGGGTATCACCAGGTGAGGGTGAAGGAGAATGATATACCTAACGTAGCTTTTAGAACACGCTATGGTCACTTTGGATTACTTGTTATGTTATTTGGGCTAAAAATGCACCAACAGTTTTTATGGATTTAATGAATAGGATATTTAAGTCATTATTGAATGTATTTGTGATAGTATTTATAGATGATCTTTTGGTGTATCCAAGATCAGAAGAGGACCATGCAAATCACTTACGACAAGTATTACAGGTTCTTCATGAATCAACAGTTTTATGCCAAGTTTTCTAACTATGAATTTTGGTTAAAATCAATGGAATTCTTGAGTCATATTGTATCACATGAAGGAATAAGGTTTGATTCACAAAAGATAGAGGCTGTGCAAGATCGGCCAAGGCCAACAATACCTACAAACGTTCGAAGCTTCCTAGGGTTGGCAATTTATTATAGAAGGTTTGTTAAGGTTTTTTCTTCTATTTTTGAACATCTAACTAAGTTGACCTACAAGACGGCTAAGTTCCAATGGAATGATGCATATGAAAGGAGCATCCAAGAGTTGAAAAATAAGCTAACTTCTGCACCTGTGCTAGTACTTCTAGAAGTACCGACCGGTATACAGTGTATTGCGATGCTTCAAGAGTTGGCTTAGGGTGTGTACTGATACTGCATTGTAGGGTAATTGCTTATTCCTTTAGACAACTACGACCGCATGAGAAAAACTACTCAACACATTACCTTGAGCTAGCAGTGGTTGTGTTTGCTTTGAAAATATGGCGCCACTATTTGTATGGGTTCACGTTGAAAGACTTAAAATTTAAGGTAGCGAAGATGGCTAGAGCTAATAATGGATTACAACATTGATCTTAGGCCATTGTTTAAAAGCCCTCATAGCCTAAATGACCAACCAAAATGCAGGATATCCCTTGTTCCTAATGTTAGAGCCTAACATGTACCTATTCTTTGTAAACACCTGATTAACCTGGCCTTGTTAGCGGTAAAATCCTAAAATTGGCCCCGGTCCTTCCTTGAATATTATGCACCTTGACTGAGGTAAAAAGCCTAAGTTGAGGGTGGTACCAAAAGTGGCCTTGGTTCTGAGGATGGATATTGTGCACCTCAACTCAAGCCAAAAGCCTAAGTTGAGAGTAGCATGTAAAGGCGAAACACAAATATAAGGGGGAAGTTAGTGATACAGAGAAACAGGGAAAAACATGTACTGGGTGAAAGGATATTCAAGCCAAAAATCACTCTCTAAACTTCTATAAACCTCTTAAAACTTCCAAAATTCTGCCATCGAATTCCATCAAATTTCTAGGGTTAAAGGTTCTTCTATCAAAGGATAAGCACTAAGCTGATTCAAGAGGAATCTTTAAGTCTTCTTCCATCTCTTCTCGAGGCTTTAAGCTATGCAAGTTTTCCATCCATGGGTTCTTCCACCCATGGAATTCCCTAAACTATATTCATTAAATTTCTTGAGTTCAGTGACTAATTCCTTATGGGTACTTCCTATTATTACTTGAATGCATGATTTATGTTTGAAACTATATTTATTGGTTTAAATGTGCATGAAAACTTAAACAAGGGTTTATGTTATGATTAATTTTATGATATATGTATGCTATGATGCCATGAATGGCTATGAGAAGTTATGGATTTTAAGGTGAATTTTATGATACCCAATCGAGGTTGTGGGTTGATTTGAATTGTTCCTAAATGACTTTGTTTTACTCTCCTCATGCCCCATACTTTTGAATTATATGATTTTAAACTAATAAGGTATACCTACTATGTTGTGACTAAAGTTATGTGACAAGTTTCTTATGTTTATGAAGGTCTTACTACAAGAAATGCAAGTTATAAATGTTGTGAAAGTTGAAGTTAATACGCATGTTATGAATTCATGAGGATGTTATGAATATTGAATAAGATTATGATACCATTCTTTGATATTATGATCGTATGATGATATTATGATTTGACTAGTCTATGATTATGTTCCATGAGATGTTGATCTAGCACCGGTAAGACCTTGGTAGTGTTTTGTTATACCTAAACTATGTGCCACCATAGATTTGTATTACTGACTTCCTAAATAGGCTTGCATCTACTGAAAAGGCCAAGCCGTAAGGTGAGGATATCTTTCAATACCTATCAAAAAGTCGATGACATAAGGTAAGGACATCTTATAACATTTACAGAAAAGCTCATTTCGTAAGATAAGGACATCTTGTAACACCTACCGAAAAGGCCATGTTATAAGGTAACGATATCTTGTGACACCTGTCAAAGTGATGCCATAAGGTAGAGACATTTGGTAGCACTCTTAGAAAAGGTGATGTCGTAAGGTGAGTGTATGGTTTACCTTGGCAAAGTAAACCACTCTTTTTCTAGTGTAGAGTAAATATCGGGATTCCATCTAGTAGCTTGCATGGTCTTACATGTCGATTACGATCCTCTCCCACATATGTATGATATGTAATGAGATTTTGTCTATCTCCATGCATGTTTTGACTAAGACATTGATCATTCATGTCAAACTAACCCTATATCCATTGTATATAGCTATGCATCTTGATTATTTTGGCTTATGTTTTCTTGTTACATTGCATCCTGCATAGTTATCCAATTACTAACGCATATTTTTTGCCAACATGATCTAACCATGTAGGGACTGGAACTTCTAATCCACCTCCTTATTGCTAGTACATTGTTTGAAGATTGATAGTGGTGAGTCCTCCATTCTATAGACAAGAACCACTTTCTTTCATGTTTATGTTAAGACATATTTACTTTTGGATTACTACTTTTGAGGGTGAGCCTAGGAGATGTCTTGGTTCCTATTCTACTCATATTAAGGCATTGTTGGATACTGTGAAGTGATTGACTTTTATGTTGTTTATTTTTAGAGATTTACTATAGTCCCTATCCCTTGTATATATTTGTTAAATGTTGATGGCATTTGGTGATCTTCCTAAGTCCCTTCTTGCACATAGCTTGAATCCTATTTACCCTCACCTTAGTATTTTGTTTGTGATTGAATGATGGAAATTTCTATTCCCTTTCTATCCCCAAAGATTGACTCCAAAGCCTCGATCTTTTCCCTAGTTTTTGAATTGTGAATGCTTAATTTATGTTTCTGCAACCAAAGATGTACTCATGTATGCTATGAGGCTTGTTTAGGGTACCATCGGGTTTCTCATTCATCGTGTGACACCTAAGCCCTAGACTCGGGTTGTGACAAGATTGTTATCACTAGGTTTCAAATGGTCCTAAAAAATCCAATAAACCACGTCAAATAGAGTCTTGTTCATGGTCTATGTCGTGCAATAGAGCTAAATCCTCTTAGGTTTATTCATAATTCCTATCCTTTACTTTTCAAAATATATCTCAGACCCATTAGAATGGTGGGCAGTTTGGAGACCATCCTTCGCTTGATGATCAATGCCCCAGTACCAACATATTTAATACAAAGATTCACAACGCTCTATGGCTATTGGCCAAAATTGTAGCCTCTCAACTCCACCAATAGGTAGATACATTCACACTACAAATGATAAGAAGGGAGAAAAGGAGTCTAATAAAGCCTAAGTTGATGGTGCTTCATCTTCTATCGATGTTTCGATGCTCAAATTCAACACGAAAAGACGTTATTTAGCCATTTGTATAGGCTGTTACATGAAGCATCAAAGAAATGTTTGGACTACACTAATTGTTGTTTCAATATGGCCATAATGGACATAAAAAAAGGGCTTGTCTAGTGGCTACCGCGAAAGGGAGAAGAAGGGGTCTATTTGAAGGTGGACTTCTGTGTGCTATGTCTAAAGGTAGAGGCCATTTCCAACAAGGACAAGGACCATCTCAAGTTGCTCCACCAAGGTTGGTTAAATGTAGGGTGCCCTCCTATAAGACTCAAGTTGGTGGTGCCAAGGGTGGTGATGCTACAGTTCCCAAGTGTAGAAGGTGTCGGAAGAATCATGGAGGTAATTAGAGAGGATCAATTGCTTGTTTTATTTGAGGAAATAATCACCCTCAAACAATAACACTCGCTTAGAGGATAAAGCATCATTTTCAAATATAAAACCTAACCATAAGTTAGGGTCGAATCCCAAAGGAATACGGGGTTTTGCCACATTGATTCACTAACAATCATTTCAAGCATCAATTAATTCTATTCTCAATAAAAAGGGTTGGGGGGTTGTAATGATATGTAGTAAAGTAAAACTATACTAATAAAGCAAAGAGACAATCAAATTGGAGAGCAACTTGGGAAATTGTGTTCCGCATGATTCGCTAACTCAAGCACCCAAGATAACATAACGTAAATTAGAACATTGCATGCAGGACGGTAACTAAGGTTCTTCCAACCCTTTGGTAAAGGTGAAGGTCGAATTTCAGTATAGCTCTTGGTCGGCTACCATAGTCTGCCAAATAACCGTTACCTATTGTCCCAGTCATCCTCTCCTTGGCCGGGTTTAATTTATTAGATGAGAACACATCAATCAAATTCTGTCACCCATTTTCTTTTCCTATTCATCACTACCTTGATTGGGATCATGACACTAGGCGGTATAATGTTGGCCACCATTAAACAACAAGCAAAATGAAGGAAAATGGATAATACATACAAATACCCAACTCAAGAAGTGCAAATAATCCGGGTTATTAAGCTAGCTACTCATGTTTCCCACAACACCTAAGTTGTGGGTTTAGCCACTCAAATTTTTGTATTGTTTTTTTTTCAATGGCTTGGGCACATAAATCAACAATGAAATAAGGAGACATAGAAGATTTCTTACCCAAGCAACAGTGAAGAACAAGGAAACTGTTTTTGCAATTAGAATCACAAGATTGAATGTTGAAGTTGATTTACAAGTGATTCCAAATCTCCAAATAGAGTCTCCAAAGTAAAAGAAAACTCTAATTTTCTATTCTAAACCCATACAATATTCTAAGAATTAGGAGCTTCTCTCTCTAAAATTCTCTAAAAGCTGCAGTTGATACTTCTAAAACCCTAACATATACTATTTATATTATTTACAAAAAGATCCTTAAAATAATTAGAAAATTCTGGTCGACAACTGCTACAGCTCGTAGGGTGACCCACGAGCTGTAATAGGGATTTCGTTGTCTACACTTGGAATTTTGGACTTGGCTACTATGATTCACACCTACGAGTCGTAGTCTGGTCTATGAATTGTAGTACCTTCTCGTTGTTCATGCTTGCAGTTCTTGGTCCAACTTTCATCAACACTGTTAATCGCTACGAGGCCTACGACTCGTTTCCTGAGCTCGTATGGATGCACTTTAAATTCTTAGATATTGGTTTTGGAAACTATTAATTGCTACCATCATCCCCTATGACTTGTAGCTTGGGCTACAACTCATTGTGGGTCCTGTAGTTCTTCAAAAGTCAACAAAATCTGTAACTTTTTCCAAAATCAGGCCAACCTGTATTTTCTGCAAAAATAAACACAAACACATAAAAACCATAAAAAGTCACATTGAGAACACACAAAATTCCTTGTTTTAGGCACCAAATATGTTGTATTTTGACAGTACATCAACACTCTCAACTTAGAATTGTTGCTTGTCCTCAAGCGACAACTCAATCTAAATAGATAATAAACAATGCATAACAATCATTCTACTGGCATATACATTATTCAATTTCAACTCAGGTACCCATACTAGCATTTTCAGAACATGATAATATAGCTACTAGGCAAACCAGAACACATTGATGCATTTGATGATCCAACTATGACAAGTTAAGGAGTATCAACAATCCACAATCACTGAACAAGTCAAATGCTTCCATGTAATGCAAATGCCATCACAGAAAAGAAGTCCCTATTTTCACTCAGTGTGCCTTCAAAGTTGTTTAAGGGACTGTGCAAGCATACTCACTCTCACAAATGAGATTCATGCATGATAACCAATACCATAAGCTTGCCCATATACTCAAAACTTGGACTGTTGACTAATTGGATTTGGACCACTTTAGGACTACATAGGCTTGTAACGTAGGTTCATGGCTATTTGGTGTGGCATTTTTGGCAATTAGTGACTAAAGGCCAACCTTGAACTACACTTTTCAACACTTTCACCTTAACAATTCAACCATTCTTAACTTGTTCTCCCTTACTCCTTATTTTCAAGCTTTCCGAGTATTTTCTCTTCATTTTTCAGCTTGTGCCTTATTTTCAAACTTATTTTGCTTTTTCAACTCAAACTAAGGCATCTTTTTCTATTTCTCTCTCACCCTGTACATGAATTTCTATTCTTTCTTTTATTCCCAACTCCTCACTTCATTTTTGCTATTATACCATAACATAGGTCACCCTCAACTTAAGCTTTTAGCCTGAGGTGAAGTGCACAATATCCACTCCGCAAATCAGGGCCACTATTGGTAGTCACCCTCAACTTAGGCTTTTTACGTCAATCAATGTTCAAAATGTTCAAGAATAGACCAAGGCCAATATCAAGGTATTTCACTAGATAAGGTTAGGCTAGCTAGGTATTAAGAAAGAAAAGGTATATGTAAGGCTCAAACATTTGGAACAAGGGATAAACTCACTCGTTTGGTGGGTTATTTAGGCAATAGTGGACTGATTCAAAGAACAACAGCCTAAGATCCCTTCCTAATCCATAAAATCTTAGTTCAACTTAGAGTAACAAGGAAAGTCATGAATTAGTACACAATGCATGAACACAACAAATTTAGCTCACACACACATAACATTGCATACATAGCTAGCATAGACTCACGATCATGATTCAAGTATCAACTCGCCTTCACTTAGTCAGAACAAACATTGCCAAACCATTCAAATAAGCCTGATCACAAAATAACTATTGATCAACAAAAAATTTCAAGGGAACCAATTTTTTTCAAAAATTTTCATAAACCATAAAAACAATGTACATGCCAAGAGTTTAATCACCAAATACCACAAAAATTATCTACAACATCTAAAATGTGTCGGTTCAACATACAAATAAAAATCCACGAGGCAAGAAAACCTTGGGATATCAAAAGCTGGAATAGTTATGGACTAAAGGTTACTCAGACTTCACCCTAGTCCATAGCCCACAGCCCCTCGACAAACATGTACTTTCTCCACAATGTACAAAAACAAAAATAAAATAAGCATATGGGGTCAAAAATCAAACATCAAATGGTGCCTAAGCACCGGTCTCCAGCTGTCCATGAGCATCTCCCTCCTGCGAGGTAATCTATGCTGCTATCGTGCTGGATGAGCCGATGCCCTGCAATTTCTCAAGCTCCTGAGCTTTCCTCAGCTCCTCTTCATCTCTTGATGTCATTAGAACGAACTCAGTGATTTGCTCATCCAGCTCCTCATCAGAGGTCTTTTGCCGCTTATGCCCCTCATCTATATCAGCCTCCTCCACAGATCTCTTCCCGGGAGCACGCGGTGGATCCTCCTCAAACATGTCAAATAGTGGCTCATCTACAAGTATAGACTCACGAACTATGATCAGAGACACGAATGACGTAATCAAGTCAGCCTTGAACTTTGTTAACTCCTGATGAAAGGCTGACAAATCTACTGGCTGGGCCTCAGCAAGTCTCTTCTAAACTCTCGCCTCAAAGGCATCGACTCGGGTATCCACGTAGCAATCCTTTAATCAACAACTGAAGTGGTGAACGCCTTGCATCTATTGTCTGATGCCTGAACTGTCTGTTGAACTCATGGCTTAATCTACAGCATCAGCTGAGCTAACTAAGCCTCAGCCCCTGATAATCTTCAAGTCATACTGTAACACCCCATATCTTACAATACTAGTTCCATGCAAATGAAACATGATATGGCCTTTCAAATTAGCGCCAATTTTTAAAAGTTGCTAAATCTCGAATTAGAGGGCGATATGTATGTCTAACGCTGAAGAGGGT
>JAPFFP010042665.1:0-13907 GCA_026153255.1 Solanum medicagineum
GCTAGAGATACGACTCCCATGTGACAAGCATAAGTAAACGTATAGTACGAGTTGGTTCTCCCGGGCCTTATCGGCAATGGGTGCCAGTCCACCCTAACGGGGCATGGGGTGTGACAATCAACCACAAATAAGAATGAGTCTTCAGTTTTCTACCACACTTACAAAGAAAAAAAAAGGATGAGGGGTAATTTTTATGCATATCTATATTTGACAAACTTTATAAATTGAAGACAAAAGACACGGTACTTTAATATGATCATTCAGTGAGAATTTTTGGATTGGATCATTTCTGATCCAGTATATAAATAGACAATTAATTAAGTTGGAAAAGTATTGTACACCTGAAAATTTCAAATTATACCTTTCTAATACAAATCCAACTTAAAATATTCAAGAATTAAAAACGACAATACATAGAATGGTAAATACCTAAATTATATACATAAGATGAGTTTGTACAAAAATACTCATATAAGAGTATCTATCCTACATCTCTATTTCTGCAGGAGCACCCTAAATCTGAGCAGGAGCATCCCCCTATCAAATTGTGATGATAACAATAACTAAAATAAATAAATCATGCAATGACAACAAGCACTGCTAAAAAGACACTGATGAGAGTGTATATAATCCATGCCAGCGACGCTTTTGCTGCTACCCTCCTTACAGTGTCTTGTTATTGAGCAATCGTATGATGTGTAAAATTAAATTAAGTCATCCACACCTGTGCATGTAATTGATATTAATTAGTATGGATTTATGTTAATTAATTTGGAAAGTTATATTTTGTGCCTATGAATTACTAGCAAAAGAGTAAGCCTATACAAAGATAGTGACAAACCACTGACTAACAATCTACGGGTGCTAAAAGATAAGGATAACATCCTAGGTTCTTTTTTATCTAAAGAAGGATTGAACATGTCCATTCTATAGAACTAAGATTTGAACTGAATAGAATTTTAGAGCTCTTAGGCAACTATATGAAGAATGAAGAACTACTACTTATAAATGAGGGCAAGTGAAGTGAGTAAGTATGCACCGAAGAAGCTAAATATGTAATATCCTCATGGAAGTATGAAACAGGAAGGAAAAATATGATAAGCAAATACCTACTTACTCTATCAATAACAAATTTCTACTTGACCTGTACCTAGTATTCATGATGAAACAAAAAGAAAGAAAGATTGTAGAAGTAAGGAGATTAAAAAAAAACCTGAAGTTTATTAATAATATAAGTGTCTTGCTTAATTGTTGAAATACAAATGATAAATGGAGAATAAGGTCAAATAATCCCCAATTGTTGAGGCTTACAAGGCCTCTAATTTGTCTAGGTAGGTTAGAAATGGAATTGATATCATTTATAAAGCAGAAAGTTAAATTCTTTCTCTTTTTTATGTTTTTTTGAGCTCCCTACTTGATCATGTGAGTTTTTTGAGAAAAAGCTCAAAATATATAAATTTTATTTTCAAAGAATCACAAAACACAATGTCATTAGATATTTAACTAGCAACTAATAATTAGATATTTTAATTATCAAAATCTTAGAACCAAGAAAAATAAAATTTTACTACTATATAGTAATGCTATTGAAGTTAAATGGTGAGAATCCCAAATCATCATCAATATGTAGGAGAAAAAGCTCACATTTATAAGAGTGATACCTTATCTATCATGGAAGAGGAATATTCTATAAACAAGATCTCAAAGAAATAATAATTAATGTTAAGGACATAATTACTATTATACTGATAATAATTAATACTTTATATTAGATAACGTAGAATTTAAAAGCCCAAAAGCATAGAGATGTAGTTTGGCAAGAGCTTAGTGCACGCTTCACACATGCAGATTGGAGAATCACAAGATAAGTCACAATTATAGTAGTTTCTCGATTTGCTGCTTTCCAACTAAAAGTAGTCTCTGTACCATTTTCCATTTTACTGACTACTACCAGAGATATTTTTCTAATTTTTTGAGATAAAGAAAATAATATACCGTTCATCTTTTGTTCATACATAAAACAATTCAACCCATAACTAATCACAACCTAAAACGCTCTATCATCAAACCAATACATAAATATTGTGATATGGAGATTTCTCTTTTTGCTACTATATTTATTTTCTTTTCCCATATATGTGGTTTACATCAACTATTTTTTTTTAAACTAGGTCATGGACCCGCTTTATTGATTAAAGAGAAGAATTACATCGGGCCGAACATAGGAAATATTGTTGAGCCCAAATACGGAATAGAAAGGGACAGCTAGAAAGCCTACATGCATAGTCAAAGAAACCCTACAGACGTGGGGTTTCCTTATAAAAGAAGCTCCGCCTCTTCGTCTCTTTAGTCTTCCTTTCCAATGTTCCTCTTGTTCTCAAATCAACAGTTCATTCTCCATCATCTCTGGGTGGTCAACTTCTTGCACATCAATATGCTTGAAGATGTCATCCTCAGCTATGAAAGGTAAAGTTCTTTCTCTTGCCCTCCATCTTTTTTTTATGGTTTGACCATTTGCCTCCTTTGTGTAGGTGTCATCTCCGGTAATGGTAAGGTTAATTGAAGAGGTTGGACCCCTTAATTACTATCGCACTCCTGTTCAGGTATTTGTTTACTGTAGCTCAATTGTGACGATTATGGTCCTGTTGTTTTTCTAATTAATAAATTAGGATGACTTCAATAATACATTCAAGACGTGAATTTTATCTTCTATCTAGGATAAAACATTTGAATTAGTATCGACCTCACTGATCAATTTGTAATTTGACCTCGACACTTGATCTGGAGTCTGATATTTGAAATACCTTGACTCCGACACCAACAACTAGTCTCATTAATTGATCTAGAACCCAGTTTCAGTATGGACATGATCCAA
The DNA here is from genome assembly GCA_026153255.1 of Solanum medicagineum. NCBI lineage: Eukaryota > Viridiplantae > Streptophyta > Magnoliopsida > Solanales > Solanaceae > Solanum > Solanum medicagineum. The sequence continues at coordinate 2,876 of JAPFFP010042665.1, forward strand.
CCTAGCAATCAACACTTCATCTCAATAACTAATATCCGATCCAATTCTGACAATGTAGAACTTGACACCCAAAATGGAATCTAACTCGACCTAGATTCCAAAATATGATATTGGTGTCGACGTTGAATTAGGGCCCAATTTTTACATATGACACAGGACTAACATTGAGATCCGACCTCAAATTTCAGTTGAACCTAAGCTTAATTTGACTAGCAAAAGAAACAATTGTGCAGTACTGGTAATATAATTCCTTGTGTATTACCCTAAAAGAGGATTCTTGTGCAAGTTCAATTAACAATAAAAAGGAAACACCGAAAGGGAGAAGGGATGCATAACTCAGAAACATAAAATCATACATCATAAGAAAACATCATGAATACCATGCATCAACTATGGTTACAGTTTCATCAACTTTACAACTCATAAAGCCTGGATTACACTCCACAAGCTTCAATTTTTCATGCTCACCACAACTGTAAATGGCATAATCTTTAAACTACTAACTATATTGCATGTTATTTTACATCATTAATCGTCACCCAACACCAACACATGGAGCTTCAGTATCCTATTACAGCGTAGTTATAAAAGAAGCTAATTGATCTATTTCTGCTAAGCAAGTTCCATTGTGGAGGCCCTTCACCCGGTACCCACAAATTTACTTCAACATACCCTTCGCCCCTCAGCCCTCCAACTACAATCAAACTATCACCACATGCCCAACCCTCACGATCCAAGGCTACGTCCTAGATGTGACTAGCGAATGGGGAACCCAAAGGAACCCAAACATGCCACATAGAATATCATTACACATCTTAAGTCACAAAAGCAATAAAATACAACATTAAGAGATAGGCATAACAAGGAAAAATGGGACTAAGGGTAAACTTCCATATCATATTATCAAAGAACAAGAGAGTCAAGACTCATAGCATAGATACATAACATATCCAACAATACCTCTACTACATAGATAAGAGAGGGGGCAAAGACAAGCAACCGGGCTTACCCTCATAATCAATAAATAACTAAAGGAAAGATAATCTTAGTACATAGCAAGAGAGCACAAACAACGTCCCCGAAATGGAGGACAAGCCAACTAGCTTGAAGGACAATCGAATTAGCCACGTGGAGGAAGAGGATGATCAAGAGGTGCTCTGGTTCCTACATGGTGATATCATGTAGGCTAAAGAATCCGCTAGTACGTTTAAATGCAGTAAGTATGGAGGATGCAATGCAACGAGAGATAGGCATCGTAGTCAAAATGTGAGATAGACAATAGCTAGCATAATAACAATATGACATGTATGATTAATACTTAGGAAAACATGCTTACATGGGACATAACATATGTGTACAAAGAGACCAATAAACTATTGGTGGATCGTCACACCCTACCACCATTGGTGATTGAGATACATACCTCATAAATAGATTGGTGGATCGTCGCACCCTACCACCCATGGTGCCGAAGTACGAACACGCTGATAGGTTGATGGGTACAAACCCCCAACAAGGTTGGTGGATCGTCGCCCCCTACTACCCATGGTGCCAATGTACAAACCCTCCGATAGTTTGATGTACATAAACCCCCAACAAGGTTACCTGACGCGCAACCCCCGGTAGGGCATGGTCACATTCCAACTCTATATAGAGATTACCATGTCCATGCATTCACTTCATCATCATTTCATCATCATATAGTCATTCAACTCATAAGACATGCATTGGACCTTCACTTCCTCAAGAAGTCATAATTGGACATTTTATCAAATACATAGAGGGTGTGTAGTACTAGTGTAAAACCATGCAATTCAAGAGTGAAACCATGCTAGGAAATTCAATGTACAACATTCAATAGATACTTGGTAATACCCTTAAGCAATATACATCAAAACTCTTCATCAAATCTTGCAGTAGAACTTTTTTCCACAGATCAAAACATAACAAAGCAGTCACAATTTCATAAACCCCAACATAGTCTGTAATGATTTTCATAATAAAACAGATCGATTTGTAATCAACTTTAGATAATGCAAATTAGAGAAAGGGAAGCTTGGGTATCATGGTTGAAAGGAATCCAGGAAAGAAACTCACATACCTTAGCTTTAGAGATGAACTTGACGAAGATTGGATATGGAGACTTGAAGCTTGAGTGCAAATCCTTGGTATCCCAAAGGGGTTTTGATACTTGAGTTTAGGAGTAAAATATTTGGCTAAGTATTTAAATGAGTATTGAGGAATATTTAGAATGATATGAGGGTGAAAAATTGCTAAGTATAGGTATTTTCATGTTTGGGAACACTTAGGCCCAAGACTTAAAAGTATTGGACCGAAGTCAAAACTGGACCAACAAATAACACTAGTAAGCGCCATTGGCGCGTTGCGCCAGAGGAGTGAAACATTCTCTGGAAAATGCATTTTTGAAAAATTGAAATTGCTAATCTTTTGCTCTTGCATCTAGGTTAGAACCATTTTCCAATCAAAATGACCCCCTAAATAAGAATATGAAGTTGGATTTTGTATATCGGTCATTGATTTTGAGATATAAGGAAATTACGATTTTAGGCACTTTCTAGGCACATTTTCGGGCTCTTTTTGGGGTCGTTGCAATATCTCCCCCTTGGGAACATTCGTCCCTGAATGTCAAAGAGACGTATATGACAGACACAAACAAGATAATTTCAGCCCAATGAGAGATGCAACAATACACTTAAACATCAGTTTAAAAATCTTATCATAAGTGTAAAATCATCATGAACTTGTCAATTTGAACATGAACATATGCAATGACATGAGCTGAACTTAAGACTTGAGATCATATAAAGGACTTACATCAATATGTTACGCTTGAGTAGAGTGGAAAAGGTAAGGATATCGCTTTTTCATGTCTGCTTCGGCCTCCGAAGTAGCAATTTCAACATGTTGATTCCTCCAAAGGACCTTAACGGAGGTGACCTCTTCGTTTCTCAATCTCCTCACTTGCCTATCTAAGATCTGAACTGGAACCTCTTCATATGTCAAATTGTCTTCCACAACACCCACAACATCAAGAGGCACAATCGCATTTGGATCACCCAATATTTCCTCATCATTGACACATGAAACACTGAGTAAACCAAATCCATTTCTCTAGGCAATTCCAACCCATAAGCTACCTTGCCAACCCTCCTCATCAACCGATAAGGACCCACATATCTTGGGCTAAACTTACCCTTTTTACCATAATGGACCACACCCTACATGGGTGACACCTTCAAATAAACACAATCACTAACATTGAATTCAAGATCCCTTTTCCTCACATCTGCATAGGACTTTTGGTGACTTTGGGCTGTCTTCAACCTTTCGCTAATCATCCTAACCTTCTCAAGAGCCTCCATAACCAGATCTTATCATAATAAGGCCACCTCACCAACCTCAAACCACCACATCGGTGATCTACAACATCTACCATAGAGAGCCTCAAAAGGAGTCATATCGATGTTAGAATGATAGCTATTGTTGTAGGAAAACTCAATCAACGGAAGATGATCGTACAAACTACCTTTAAGCTCTAACATACATGCTCTAAGCATATCCTCAAAGGTTTGGATAGTCTTTCATATTGACCATCCGTTTGAGGGTGGAAGGCCATACAAAGCTTAACTCTAGTACCAAGACCCCTTTGGAAGGACCTTCCAAAATGTGATGTAAATTGCACAACACGATCCAATATGATGGACAAAGGAACCCTATGCAACCTTACCAATGCATGAATGTACAACCTTGCATAGTCTTCTGCCCCATATGTGGTCTTAAATGGTAGGAAGTGAGTTGATTTTGTCATCTTGTCAACCACAATCCAAATGGAATCAAAACCCTTTCTAGTCTTATGCAACCCAACCACAAAATCCGTACTAATCACCTCCCACTTCCAAGTGTGAATCTCAATGTATTAGGTTAGGCCACCCACCCTTTGATATTCGGCTTTGACTTGTTGACAACTATGACAACTGAAAATGAATTTGGCAATGTCTCTCTTCATGTCTCCTCACTAATACACATCCCTCAAATCTTTCTACATTTTAGTGGAACTGGGGTGGATAGAATACGAGGAGTTATAGGCCTCATCAAGGATTTTCTCCCTCAAACCATAAACACAAGGCACACACACCCTACGTTGGTACCTAAGGGCACAATCTCCCCCTTGGAGAAAACCTCCACCTTGCCCTCTTTCACCAAGGCCTTTAATTCTAATAACGAGGGATCAATATCTTCCTTTTCTATCACCTCATCAACCATGGAAGACCTAGAACCAACAACAACAACAATATCCCCATTACAAACCTCTTCAAACCTAACTCCCAATCCAGCCAATCGATGCACCTCCCTAGCCATCGTCGTATCACCACTAGTCAACATGTTGTAGGCTACCCATAGCCACCCTACTCAAAGCATCCGCCATTATATTTGCCTTATCGGGATGATAATGCACACTCATATCATAGTCCTTAAGAAGTTCTAACCATATCCTTTGCCTCAAGTTGATATTCTTTTGAGTGAAGACATATTGGAGGATCTTATGATTGGTGAACACATCAACATGCACCCCATACAAATAACGTGACCAAATCTTTAACTCAAACACAATGGCGGCTAACTCAAGACATGGGTAGGGTAGTTCTTTTCATACACTTTGAGTTGTCTAGAAGCATAGGCTATGACCTTACCATTTTGCATCAGTACACAACCAAAACCAACCCAGGAAGCATAACAATACACAACAAATCTATCAAGTCCATCCGGTAGTGACAATACAGAAGCGGACACAAGCTTATCTTTCGATGTTATGAAACTCTTCTCACAATCATTAGTCCACACAAACTTATCTTTCTTTTGGGTCAATTTTGTCTTAGGATAAGCAGAAGAGAACCTATTCACAAACCTCCTATAATAGCCCTCTAAGCCCATGAAACTCCTAATGTATGACGGGGTCAATGGTCTAGGCCAATTTTAATCACATCAGACTTCTCAGGATCCACCTTAATACCGTCCCCTGACACCACATATCCTAGGAAGGCAACCTCCCTGTACCAAAATTCACACTTCTCATACTTAGCATGTAGCTTCTCTTCCTTCAATCTTTGCAACACAACCATCAAATGAGCTATGCTCCTCCTTACCACAAGAATAAATCAAAATATCCTCAATGAAGACCACAACAAAAGAATCAAGGTAGGGTTTAAAGATCCTATTCATTAGCTCCAGAAAGATGGTCGGTGCATTGGTCAACCCAAAAAACATCACCACAAATTCATAATGCCCATACCTAGTCTGAAAGGCCATCTTGGTATTGTCACACTCTCTCACCTTTAGTTGATGATACCCGAACCGAAGACCAATCTTAGAGAAGTGGCTAGCCTATTTTAATTAGTCAAACAAATCATCAATTCTCGGAAGATGATATCTATTCATGATGCTGACCCTATTGAGTTGCCGGTAGTCAATTCCTAAGGGACCCATCCTTCTTTTTCACAAGCAACACCACTGCACCCTAAGGTGATTGGCTAGGCCTTATAAATCCCTTCTCCAACAAGTCCGTCAGTTGTTCCTTCAACTCCTTCAACTCTGCTGGGGCCGTACGGTAAGGGGAAATATAAATGGGTTGAGTATCAAGGAGGAGGTCTATGCCAAAGTCTATTTCCCTTTCGGGAGAAACACCGGGAAGGTCATTTGGGAAAACATCAAGAAACTCATTTACAAGATGAACCAACGCTACGAGAAGGACTTTAACCTCCACATCCCTAACCCTCACAACATGGTAAAGACACCCCTTAGAGATCAACTTACAGGCTTTGATGCAAGAGATGAATATACCTTTGACCACCACATCTTGACTCTCCCACTCAAGGACAAGTTCATTTGGAAATTGGAATTTGACCCTACGAGTTCTACAATTAATAGGAGCATAGTATGCATGCAACCAATCCATCCCAAGAATAATATCAAAATCAACCATGTCTAACTCAACAAGATCACAAGACATTATTTTATGCAAGTTGCAAATAGGACAACTTCTATAAACTTTTCTAGCAACAATAGATGTACCAATAAAAGTAGACAACTTACCCGAAGGAACCACAAATAAACCTCGAAGCATATCATTACACATCTTTGGTCGCGGAAGCAACAAAATATGACATTAAGAGATAGGCATAACAACGAAAAATGGGACTAACGGTAAACTTCCATATCATAACATCAAAGAACAAGAGATTCAAGACTCATAGCATAGATACATAACATATCCAACAACACCTCTACTACATAGGTTAGAGCGGGGGCCAAGACAAACATCCAGGCTTACCGTTATAGTTAATACATAACCTAAAGAAAGATAGTCTTAATATATAACAAGAGATCATAAGCAACATCCTCGAAATGGAGGATTCACTAACAAGGTTGAAGAACAATCAAGCTAGCTACGTGGATGAGAAGGATGATCAAGCGGTGCTTTGGTTCTTACATGGTGACATCATGTAGGCATAGATTATGTATTAGTAAATTTGAACGTACTAAGTATGTAGGATGCAATGCAACGAGAGATAGGCATCATAGTCAAAATGCATGGAGAAAGACAATAGCTAGCATAATAACAATATGGCCTGTGTGATTAATGCTTAGGTAAAACATGCTTACGTAGGACATAACATATGTCTAAGAAGAGACTATTAACCTATTGGTGGATTATCACACCCTACCACCTTTTGTGATTGAGGTACAAACCCCCTCAATAGGTTGGTGGATTGTCGCACCCTACCACCCGTGGTACTGGAATACAAATCACCTGGTAGGTTGATGGGTACAAACCCCCAAGAATGTTGGTGGATTATCGCACCCTACCACCCATGGTGCTGGAGTATAAACCTTCAAATAGGTTGATAGGTATAAACCCCTAACAGGGTTACTCGGCGAGCAACCCCCGGTTAGGGCATGATCACGTTCCAACATTATATAGTGATTACCATATGCATGCATTCATTTCATCATCATATAGTCATTCAACTCATTATACATGCATTGGACCTTCAATTCCTAAAGAAGACATAATCGAAAATTTTATCGAACACATAGAAGGTGTGTAGTGCTAGTGTTAAAACAATGCAATTCAAGAGTGAAATCATGCTTTGAAATTCAATGTGAAACTTTCAATAGATACTTGGTAACACCCTCATGCAATATATATCAAAACCCTTCATTAAATATTACAATAGGCCTTGTTTCCATAGCTCAAAACATAGCAAAACAGTCACAATTTCATAAATCGCAACATAGTGTGCAGTGATTTTCATAATAATAAAGACACCTTTGTAAGTCAATTTTAGATCATGCAAATTAGAGTAAAGAAGCTTGGGTATCATGGGTGAAAGGAATCCAAGAAAGAAACCTACATACCTTAGCTTTAGAGATGAACTTGATGAAGATTGGAGATGGAGACTTGAAGCTTGAGTGCAAATCCTTGGAATCCAGAAGGGGTTACGAGACATGAGTTTAGGAGTAAAATGTTTGGCTAAGTGTTTCAATGAGTTTTGGGGAATATTTAGAATGATATGAGGGTGAATAATTGCTAAGTATAGGTATTTTCGCATTTGGGAACACTTAGCCTCAAGACTTAACCAAAGTCAAAACTGGACCAAAAAATAACAATAGTGCATGCCCCTGGCGCGTCACACCAGGGGCGCAAAAAGCTCTTCGGAAAATGCATTCTTGGGAAATTGGAATTGCTAATTATTTGCTCTTAAATCGGGGTTAGACCCATTTTCCACCCAAAATGACCCCCTGAACAAGAATATAAAGTCGGACTTTTGATATCACGCATGGTTTTTGAGATATAAGGAAATTAAATTTCTAGGCACTTTTGAGGCACATCTTCGGGCACTTTTTGGGGTCGTTACACCAACAACCCAAACCCTACCCATGCCAGCAAGTGGCTCATTCAGGCAACCGTCTAATGGTAAACTACGCTTACTTTCCTTGTCATACTTCCTGACCTCAATGGCATCATAATCAATAGCATACAATTGGTTATTTACAACTTCCACCAACAAAGGTGCTTGTGAAGTAGGAGGGATATCACTCTTAGCCGCATTATGTCACACAGGGGGCATGTTCGAGCTTTTAGTCTATGTTCCTGTTGCTTGATCATACTCATCTGCACATGTTGACAACTTTGATTCAGCTCCTCCAATGCCTCCTATAACATAGAACTTACCATCCATGAAGATGCCAGAGCACATCTTAAGTGGCTGATTCATACTTGATAAAGTTCTCCATGTGCCTTCCTCTGAATTGTACATTTCAACTGAGCTAAGGTATTTATCTTATGAATCACATTGCTAGCTAGAATGGTGATCTCTCCACGACTGCTACAACCATTAGAAATCTTGGCTCATTCATTTGCATCCTAGATAACAAAATATTAGTAAGTAAGCTATACCGCTAAATAACTATAACAACACATGCTTATTAAAAAAGAGAAGCTCCACACCAACCGCCAAAGATTCTTTGACGAAGAACATGAAGCATTTATTTATATTCATGGTTGGCAAATGCATCTAACTATGCCTAGTAGGGTCAAACACTTCCCATTCGATCGGCTGGTATTGACACAAATTTTTTGCCTCAACCTATAAAGTTCACCACACCTAACTAATGACCAAAATTCACTATTCAAATATGTTGTTGCCGCATAATCTGACGTACAACATAGAATGAGACAGATAATAAAGTTATCATGGCCAGTGATCTGACAAGCAAGCTCAAATCAGAATTATAGAGGAAAATGATTGATAGGATTGCAGTCTAGAGTAGCAAAAGACCATTGCAAAATGATGAAAATATGCAATTCGAGGGGAAAAAGCAGTTCAATAGTTCTGTCCAAGTGATTTTATCCATTGGAAATTCTTCAGAATCTGTTGATGAGCAAGCTTGCAATCAGTATCGTGCTGGGATAATTCTAATTTAACCAATCATCAGATTGCTTTTGCACCTTGCGTTGCACATTTTCATCATTTTCCAAGGGTCTTTTTCCACTCTAGATGTCAATCCTATCAATTATTTTCCTGCATAATTCTAATTTGAGCTCAATTTTAACACCATAAGCCTTTATAACTCTATCATCTCTCTCATTCTATGCTCTAGGTCAGATTATACAGCGTAGAAACAGTGAACAATGAATTTTGGTAAATTTGTTAGGAGCGGTGAACTTTATAGGATGAGGTGAAAAATGGTATCATTGAGCATTCGGTGTTTTCTCATACCAACCCCCCGAATGAAAAGTGTTTAACCATACTAGGCACAGTTGGATGCATTTGTCGACCATGCAGCCAAATGAATGCTTCGTATTCTTCAACAAGGAATCTTTGGCGGTTGGTACGGAGCTTCTCATTTTTGGAAAAGATGTGTTGACACAGGTTATTTAAAGGTATAGCTTACTAAATAATAATTATTCAAATGAGATGCGGATGAATGAGCCAAGATTTCTGTTTAGTTCAACTAGCTATGGTGAGACTACCATTCTGGTTCCACGAGATAAAATCCTCTACTCAACTAAAATGTACAATTTGGAAGAAGGCACATGGATGACTTTATCTAGCCTGAATCAGCCTCGTAAAATATGATCTGGCATCATCATGGATAGTAAGTTCTATGTTATAGGATCTATTGGAGGAAATGAATCAAAGTTGTTGAAATATGTAGAGGAGTATGATCTTCCAATAGGAACATGAACAAAAATCCCAAACATGACCCCTATGCGACCTAATACAGCAAGGAGTGACATCCCTCCTACTTCTCAAGCACCTCCATTGGTTGCAGTTGTAAATAACCAATTCTTTGTTGCTGATTATGATGCCACGGAGGTCAGAAAGTATGACAGGGAAAGAAAAGTATGTGTTATCATTGGATGGTTGCCTAAACAAGAAGCATCCTTGCATTGGTGGTGTCTCACATTTCGAGCATGTAATGATAGTTTGATTATAATTGGAGCGCCTAGGGGTGAAGGGTATATTGAGGTGAATTCGTGGGTACTGGGTACTGCTCCTCAACAATGGGACTTGATTGGCAGAAGTGATCAGGTAGCTTTGTGTATAGTTGCACTGTAATGGGATGCTGAAGCTCTATGTGTTTTGTGTTGGATGGCTATCAACAAGATGAAAGAACGAGCAATATAGTTAATAGTTTAAGCATTATGTCATTTACAGTTGAGATGAGCAAGGAAATTTGAAGCTTGTGGATTGTAATCCATGTTTTATGAGTTGTAAATTTGATGAAATTGTAACCCTAGTCGATGCATAGTATTCATGAGGTTAATTCTTTTGATATATACTTTTTTGTTTTCGAATTGTGCATCCCTTGTTCCTTTCAATATTTTCTTTTATCTTTTTTACCTGAATTTGTGCAAGAATCCTCCCTTAAGGTAATACATAAGGAATTATATTACCAGTTATTGCGCAATTGCTTCTTCTTCTCCCAATTATATTACCTTGTTTCAACATGGAACCTATCCATCCTTGGAATCAGCACTCAATCTCAATGACTAATATGAAATCCAATTTCAAACTTCACACCCAAAATGGAAAACAAGCCGACCTAGGATCCATAATTTGAGTTCGTATCGAGTTTGACTTATGGCCCAATTTGGACATATGGCACAAGACTCAACTTTGAGATCTGACCTCAAATTTGACTCGATCCTACCCTCAATTTTTGATCTAGGTATCAACTTTCAAACCAATATCTAACCCTAGCATTTGATCCATGACTCAGTTATTACACTCGATCAAGGATCCAACCAAACACTTAATCCAATCCAACCTTGACTCTTGACAAAAAATCTTACTCCAACATTTGACGAAAAATATCATCTTGATACTTAATTTGGGACTTGATCTTTAATCCTTATTTGGGACCAACCATACAACAACAACATACCCAGTGTAATCCCACAAGTGGGGTCTGGGGAGGGTAAAATGTACGCAGACCTTACCAC
>JAPFFP010042666.1:0-13906 GCA_026153255.1 Solanum medicagineum
GAGTAGTATATAACCTAGTATTGTCATACTTTATATGGGAGAGGTAAGGGCTAGTCCCCTCTTCTCTTCTTCTCATTATTTTAGCAGAATTAGTTAGTGTTTGCATAATTCCTCTTTTTCTTTGATTACTCTCTTTCAAGTGAGGATATATCCGAAACAATCTTTCTAAGCAACAAAGGTCAGGTCCATATACATCCTACTCTAACCATCATGATGAAGAGAAATGAAGGAAAAAATCTAGAGCTCTATGGTTGAAAGAAGGGATAGGAACACCAAGTTCTTCCAGAGATTGGCTACAGCTCACAAAAGATACAACACAAATGACAGATTGATTGTAAAGAGAGAAGAGATCCATAAGCCTGAGGATATCAAAAGTGTTTTATTAGAATACTATTCTAATATGTACACAGAGAATGAACCATGGAGACTCATATTTGAATTGACAAGATACCCTACAGTTACCAATGAGGAATATGATTGACTTCAGAGGCCTTTCACAAAGGTAGATGTGTTACAAACTATCCAACAATGTGATGGAGACAAAGGCCCTGGCCCTAATGGATACACCCTGCAATTCTTCAAGGCATGGTGGTGATTTTGAAGGAGGACCTGATGCGGACTATCGACAAATTCCACCAAGGGGGAGTTTTTGAAAAGGTTTCCAATGCCGCCCCTATGGCACTAATCTCAAAGAAGCCTGGGTTGTGGAACTTAAGGACTCCAAACCTATTAGCTTGGTTGGGGGGTCTACAAGATCATCTCTAAACTCATAAATGAAAGGCTGAAAACAATTATTGGAAAGCTAGTAGATGAGCACCAAATGGCTTTCTTGCAACGGAGACAAATAGTGGATGTATCTCTACTGGCCAATGAAGTAGACTCAAGGTCAGAGCAAAAGAAACCAGGGATCCTATGTAAATTGAATATTGAAAAGTCTTATGATCAGGTCAATTGAAATTTCCTCCTCGAAATTCTGAAGGGCATGGGATTTAGCAGCAAATGGATTAGCTTCTACATTTCTAGTGTGAAGTTCTCCCTTATAATAAATGGCAGTACAAAAGGCTTCTTCCAATCACATAGGGTCGGTCTTAGGCAAGGGGACCCCATGTCACCTTTCCTGTTCTTACTAGTGATGGAAGGATTAAATCATATGCTCAGGATAGCAAATGCAAACAGATGAGTGAGAGATTTGGTGCTCATACAAGCAATGGGGACGACTTGGAAATATCTCATTAGTTTTATGTAGATGATGCTTTAATTTTTTGTGAAGCAGAGCCAAATGAGACATTTGAGAGCCATCCTAACAATCTATGAAGGAATCTCAGGTCTCCATGTAATTGGTTGAAAAGCCACATTTTTCCTATCAATCAGGTTGGGAATTTCAGGAACTTGTTGTTAATCTGGGATGCCAAGTGGACTCTTTGCCAACTAAATACTTGGGGCTTCCAATGGGTGCTAAAAACAAAGAACTATAAGTGTGGAATGGGGTGCTACAAAGATGTGAGAAGAAACTGTCTAGGCGGAAAAGTCAATAACTTTCTATAAGGTGTAGACTGACTCTCACAAAGTCAGTCCTTCATGGTATATTAACATATATGATGAGCCTTTTCCCTATACCAAAGAGTATTGAAAAAAAAAAAAAAAAAAAAAAAAAACTCAACAGAGTGAGGAGATCCTTTTTATGACAAGGAAACAAGGAGAAGGGAGGATACAATCTAGTGAAATAAGATATATTGACTCTCAACACTCAGCAAGGGGACTTAACCCGAGGAACCTTAGCAAACAGAACACCTCTCTACTGCAGAAATAGCTCTGGAGGTTCAGCACAGAAGAGAGGGCCATCTGGAGAAGATTCAAAGCAAGGAAGTATGACTTACTCTGTCAATGGACAACCAAGGAAATTGTGTGCCTTTGGGTGCAGTGTCTGGAAAACCATAAGGAGAGTATAGCCCCTTTTCAACAATAACATCTCAATCACTATTGGTAATAGTTTGAAAACTGATTTCTGGAATAAGGTGGGATTGGAGAAGCAATCTTAGAAAGTACTTCCCTCAACTCTATGCATTAAGTTTGCAAAAGGAGGTCTGTGTGTCCCAAGTTTGGAGTCAACAGGGATGGGACCTAGCTGGGAAATTGGGGAAGTTGCTAAACTGCTGGAAGTTCTATACTCACATCCAGCCTTATCTAGGAAACCAGATAAAGTGAAATGGAAAAATCATACCAAGGGTGTGTTCACAGCGAAATCATGTTACTGGAAGCTTAATAATATGCAGCTAATGTCAGACAGTTGGCCTTGGAAGCTGACCTGGAAGACCAACAGTCCCCCACAAAAGTAGCTTGTTTTGCCTGGTTGGTATGTAGGAAGGCTTGCTAAACATACGAGGCCTTACAAAAAGGGGGTTGGCAGATGAGCTCAAATGTGTCATGTGTGAACAGAAAGCTGAAGTAAACGACCACTTGTTTCTCCATTGCAAAGCAGCTATGAATCTATGGAACATGTTTTTGGCTATGTTAGGAGTTAACTGGGTGATCCCTAGCACAACAAAACAACTGTTAAATAGCTGGAAAGGTATTGGGAACAAAGTGAAGGAGACCGGTGGAGAACTATCCCTGCATGCATATGGTGGACTCTCTAGAAAGAAAGGAACTCAAGGTACTTTTGAGGGACAAAAATCCAACTAGTATAAAATTAGAATGAACTGTATTAGCCTTTTATTTCTTTGGTGTAAAGGAAATTTGTTAGGGGAGATGGTAGACTTGGTAGAGTTCATAGGAAACTTGTCATATACCCATAAGGTGGGATGTAAGTTTCCATTTCATCATTTGTTGGATGATGAATCTCTTGTAATGAATATACAGTTACCTTTTTAAAAAAATAATAAAAAACATCCTACCCTCTCTAGACCCCCCCCCCCCCCACTTGGGAGATTACTTTGAGTATACTGTTCAGCATGTATGTTACATGTATATTTACTTAGGCAGATATTAAAAAAGTAGCACAGTGCATTAACGCCCATGCCATGCACAAGGAATGAAAAACGAGCGGACCATAAGGGTCTATCGTACAAAGTGTTACATGATATTTCTGCAAGAGATTGTTTTCACGCCTTTAACCCATGACTTTCAGGTCATATGGTAACAACTTTACTAGTCATGTCAAGACTTTCTTTCATTACTTGGACAAATATATCTTGAATAAATAACTTTTTCCCTTTACATGATGTTAAGTTTATTTACTTATTTATAGAGTCAAATAATTGTTTTCCAAATGTTTCTCCATTGTTAAATTTACAAAAATAAAAGAACGATAAAGAGATCAACAAACGTAGAAAAGAATTCTGTTTAGGAAACAACTTCAGCTTTAATTTTGTCTAACTTTTATAGCTAATATTCAGCAAACAACTAATTTTCTAGAACCGTTTCATTAGCTATATTCAGCAACATTACTTGTAGCAATTGTAATTGCACCATCATTTTCATTATTATAACCGTTTCATTGTTTTCCTTTGGAAAGAAGAGCGCATATATTGATAGGGATTGAAGGGTAGCACACTTTGTGAGATCATACCTTCCACTGGTGAGGTGTAGGATTCAAACTCCATAGATAGCGTAGCATCCCCTTCCTCTTTTACTTTCTCCCTCCACTGATGGAAAATAAGGGAAAAAAATTAGAACATATATTAATAAAGAAAATGAAAGGAAAAATGCAAAAAAAATAAAAAAAAAAAAAAAAAAAAAAAATGAAAAAAAAAAAAAAAAAAAAAAAAAAAATGAGAGGTAAAATATATAAAAGTGCATATAATCACATATCTCTAAGATCTCCAATTTGTAAAGCCAAAGTCATAAATTCAGGTAAGAATATGTATAATTGAATTGTGATAAGAGCGTATACAAAGACGTGTTATGTACTTAATGGACTAGTTTTTGACCTCTTTAACAAACTTTATTTTTTAAGTTCTTTGGTATAACACCATCAACTGTTTTTTCCAAATATTTAAAACCCATTTTTTGGATTTTAATGTGAATATCAAACACAAAAGTTTTAATGTGAATATCAAACACCATCACTTCCACGCCTACCTCTTGCATTGCATTACTAAATTTGCAAACCAAATACTCTATTTTGGTCATGCTTAACCTAAACCCCTTAGACTCCAAAGATTGTCTCCACACTTCCAACTTTGCATTAGCTCTGTTGCACGTCTCATCAATCAGTACTATGTTATTCCCAAAATCACATACTCCAAGAAACCTCATCTTGAATGGACTGCGTCAATTCATGCATCACTCAGGCAAATAGAAATAGGCTAAGATCTAATTCCCAGCGCAACCCCATCTCGACTTGAAAGTTCTCTAAGTTGCCTCTCACCATTCTAACCTGCATTGGATCCATCATACATGTCATTTATCGCTCTAATGTAAACCACGGGTACACCTTTAGCCTCCAAGCATCTCCAGATGACTTCTTTTGGGACATAGGCCTTTACAAGATCAACGAATACCATATGTAAGTCACTCTTCCAATTTGGGATTATTCCCCCTATCTCTTCACAAGATAAATACACCAATAAGTAACACATATCTGTTATGCATTTCAGTACAAATGCAACCTCGCCAAATTGCTTGTCAAAATCAACTTCCTTTTCAAGAAAATCATATGTACAAATAACCATTACATAGTTTAGTCCTGTTCTCTACAAGATTCTATAAATATGTACAACATATGTATCATATGTAATATATTGAAAATTTTACCTAAAAAATTAGTAGGAATACGTATAACTTATAAAGAAGAAACAAAACATAATGGTTTAGCCAACTCAAGAGTAAAAAGGAATGTTCCCTACTACATGAATATTGTGGCACTTTTGTTTAGTTAAAGAAAAAATAGAGCTAGTTAGTTTTGGACCAAGTTAGTTTTTTCCTATAAAAAAGGGTTCTCATTCATTGTATTATATTCATTGAGAGAAATAAGAAGATTTTTCACTTCTCTCTACATGTTTCTACGATTTTATCCCCTTGTTTTATTATTTTATAACATATTATCAACTCGAGACTCTGTCGTTTTAGATAAATATTATGAGTATAATCGAAGAACGTAATTTAATTACATGATTATATGGATAAGTGTGTTGAATTAATCAAAATATGAATATTTTGGTTCATGCATAGCTTCATTATCTTTTAAGCACATTGATGATTATACAATGATGATGATGATTGTCACATTAATACAAAAATGTTTGTGTTGTGAAGTCATCACCAGTCTCTTCCAGAAAGGGTAAAATAATTAAGAACAAATATTTTGAAATTTACTTTCAAAGTAGTAAATCTAAATTTTCCTCCCCAAATAGTAAACTGTAATAGCCCAACAATTTGTTTTTATGTGTACTTATTATTGCAAGATTGGAGCATTATAATTTACTCTGTAGTTATTGGGAACAAACTGACAAATTATGATTTTGTTGAAGGAACTACAAATGGGAGAGTACAAGCGAGCAACATCATGGCCCTTAACAAATTTAAAAGAAAAGCGTTAGGTACTACTAGTCTTAATTTGTATGCCTTTCCAATTAATATTCACTAATTAAGCTTGAATGAAGATATTGAGATACGTTTGAGGTAGAATGTTACGATTTATCTCTAAGCTTGAAACTTAATGAACAACAAGGGCTGAAACTCGATTATAAACTTGCTCTATAAGGTATGGTTAACTCAAAAATGTTATTGGTTCTGAATTCTAACCCAATAATCCGAGTTAACTTTTTGAGTTAATTATTGACTGTGAGTTTGACTTGTGTAAAAAAAATTTAAAAAAATCCACCAAAGGGTTTTTGACCATTCTAAGCCCATTTTGTATAGCTTGAGGTAATTTAGAGACTCGAGAATGTTGTTATGATCTACTAGAAAGGGAGCTCGAGTTGTGAATTTGAGGTGAGACTTTAAGCTTTGAGTGCTTGTTTTTCAAATCCATTTTTAAAATGTGTTTTATATGCCTGGCCTAATTTTGGACAAATGTGTGCTAGGAAGAAGTGGTGGTCTTCGAGGCGAGCTGCATATATTTTGTTCAAGGATACTAATTAAATATCTGTTCATAAAAATTGTTTCTTAACGTGATATGTCCGTGAGCCATGACGTTGGGGCATCGTGTATGCTTTTTGAAAATACTGAGCATTGTGTATCCTTCTCAGTAAAACTGGCGCATTGTGTATGTTGTCGTGGACTCTTGAGATTGATTAATTGCTTTAACTGCCCTTTATGACAAGTTCTTAGAGCAAAGTGTTGAGATATATAGTATTCTTGGTAAATATTTGTTTGAAAATTGTTGGATATTATATTAAGATATATCTATGCTCGTGGTGTGTTTGTATTTTCCGACACTTATTGCAAGGGTATTTAAACAGTCGGGTCAAAGATTTTAGTGGGTTATATTTATGTATAACTCACTTCTAACATGCATGTCCATGCAAATACTATTGGTGAGGATGAAGCTAGTAGTTGAGGAGTTGGCTAGAGTTGATCCAGCTGTTGAGGTGAATCGTTGCTATGTTCGTGGAGGCTTTCCAAAGAGTCATTAACATTTATTTTTCAAGACCTTTTGTGATTCCACTTGATGCTTCATGGTCTAATGTGGGATTTGGGCAAGAGTGTTAGATTAATACTTTGAGATCTAATTTTTGAGATAATAAGTGTTGATAAATTGTTATCATATTGATTGAATATTTTTTTATGACATTATCATATTGATTGAATACTTATTTAATTCATCAATCGTCGTGAATTAATGGTTAAGGTATGAAAATTGGGTTCACCCCCACCAATTATGTGGTGACTGGTGAGTGCCAATATGCGTGGGAGGTTGTTTGGGACGTGACGTAGACCTAAAATTCACTCCCGAAGTAATAAACACTTTGCAACTAACTTCTGAAGTAGTAAGAATCTGACATCTACTCCTAAAGTAGTAGAGCTTCGAACTTTACTCCCGGAGTAGTAGAACTTCAAAAGTTACTCAACAAGTTGTAAAATTTTGAACGTACACTCTTCAAATAGTAGAACATCGAATTTTTCTCCTATAGCAAAAATAATTTGAAAAATGTCTGAGAAACACTAAGAAGCAATGTCTTATTGTGCTTGTGAAAAATGATGAGCTATTTATGACTATTGTATTTCAAGCACATTCAAATAATAAGGTTTCATTCCCCGAAATGAATGAAAGAAATACCACAACTTGTCTCCTGAAGAGATAAAATAACAAAGGATGTACATGTTATTTTATGGTATGAAAGTCATTGCAATATGTATCTGTTGTACATAGAAACATCTTTCTTTTTTTTTTCATGACAAGTGAAACCCATAGCCGCTACTCTTTTGGTGCGCACAAGGTAAACCCCCGCTCCTATACAATAGCTCGCGAACCACATAGAAGAAGTAATCCACACTAGGCAAATCCGAGGCGACGAGCTTGACCTAGAAGGCAAATTTTTTGCTTTCACTGGCAAGAGGTTTAGAACTTGAGACCTCTAAAAAATTAAATAACTTTATTAAAGTATCATTTTAAGGTGGAAGGAAATAAATCTTGTTGAATGCTTTCGACTATATGTTTTGGTAATTTCCCCGAAGGAAATAACAATTCATATACTTCCTACGGGAAATGCTAACAATATAAATTACAACTTTGATAAAAAATATTTAAATGTTAATCATGAATGATTTCGGAATCCTTAAGATGTGTATGTATATTAAGTATTCAAATTATATTAAAGAATTAGATGATTCTTCAAAATTATTTTATGTTATTTGTTCTCATGATAAGTTGATTAGACCAACTAATATTTGGATTGAATCCCTTTAATCCTAAAAAACATAAAAAGTCAATATGGGATGTCCACCTATCATGTGATATCTTAAATAGATGCATCTATAATATAGTCAAGTGTGTGTTAATTCCAAACATGCAGTTTGATATTACAAAGTTCTTTGCTCGAACTAAGAGCATAGTTTCTTTTTTTTTTTAATTTGCACTGGGTGTCCGAGTCTCTTAGAGCCCAGACTAATCTCGGGGGTGCACAAGCCCTCGGCAAGGAGTTTCCCGCAAGTGCACCACGGTTAATTCAGGTTTTACCCAGTCCGATGGCCCTCAGAAGTTGTTTGCACTCAGTGGGTTTCAATCTTGAGACCTTGAAAGGGAGCAAACCCCAAGGTTCAAGTCTATTACCACCAGGCCAACCCCTGAGGGTTAAGAGCATAGTTTCCAGATTGTGCTTCAAGCCAACTCATCTTGGATAATGTTGATATATATATATCCAAGCTAGTTTGACATTGAATACCTTCAATAAATAGCTGAACCACTACTTACGAGAACAAACTCATGTGTTATTCTATGATATAATATATTGTATACAACAACACACTTCTATGCATCAACCAACAAATTATGACTAACTTGCCCTCTCTCAATTGGTTCAGGGTTAGGTATCAAATATGTTTTATCTAAGCTTGTGATGTGCGATTTATGAGCATATTCAAATGAAGGTGGTAGTGGCCTCCATCATGGACAAGTTAAGGGAAGCGACATTGAAACAGTTTGGACATGTGAAGAGGAAATGAATAAACATACCAATGAGGAGGTGAGAGAGATTGGTTATAGAAGGCACGACAAGAGGCAGAGGTAGGTTGAAGAAATATTGGAAGAAGTGACAAGATAGAATATAATGCATCTTCAGGTGACCGAGCACATATTGGTAGAAGGTTAGTAGGCAGGGTTATGTGGACCATTGTACTAGTTGTATTGTTGTAGCTCTTGCTTTTATATTTATTACTGTTTTGACAGATAGTAGTATTGTTTATAGTTGTTTTCAATAATCTATCTTAGTATGTTGTTAATTGTGTTTTGATTGTCACACTATTTTATTGTTTTTGCTCTCTTCTAATAGACTTTGCACTTTCCCTGAAACATGTTGTTTTTTTCATCATGTCCTCCTTTGTACTTGAATCTGCTGCACTTGAGCCATGAATCTTTTGGAAACAACCTCCTCTACCGCCATGAGGTAGTGGTAAGGCCTACGTAAATCCTACCCTTCTTAAACCCCACTTGTGGAATTTCACTGAGTATGTTGTTGTATGTGATTAACGAAAGACCATGATGCACAAAGATTGATTGTCCAAAGTAAATTCAGATATAAGTTAGTTATCTAACATAAAGGGAAAATAATAACTAAGAAATATTTTGTGAATTATCATCAGTATGATATTCATTTAAAAGATAATTCAAGTCAAATGCTAGAAGCATTTGCCGACTCAAAATTTAATCTCATGTTTCAGTTGCTAATGCTCCTATTAAATGTCCCAAAAGGAAGAGTCTACGGCGTGCATAAAGCATGGTAAGCCAATTAGTTCCAATTGAAATAATCCTTAGAAAGGAAAAAAAACGATCATAATAGGGAGGCAACGTGCTCTTGAAGAGCCTACGACTTATCATGAGAGCTTCAAGTACCTATAAATAATAAAGTGTTGATACCTCAGTAAGTTATGTCGCTACAAAATGATTGCTCATTGACGATATATTTGATACAATATAGTGCACAGTATTGTAAAAGATTGTAAGAATCTAAATTCTACGTCTATTTAAGCAAACAGAAGTAGAATTGTTTATCGAGTGATATGACGCATCATGCATCTTGATGAGTGAAAGCTTATTGAATCAACAATCCAGGCATCACGCATCAAAGGATGTCATGCATTTAATACTGGATATTGTTGCTTGACAAAATTAGAAATGTTTATCAAGCGAAGTGATGCATCATGCATCTTAATGAGTGTAAGTTTATTGGACTCACAGTCCAGGCATCAAAGGATGTCACACATTTAATGCAGGATATTGTCACTTGACAAAATTTATATGAAAATTCCTGAAGATGCAAAATGCATGAAGCATTTACAAGTTTCATTTCATAATCCTTATATGGATAAAATAAAATAAGGTGGAAGTGAATCATCTTGTGAATATTCATTGACGAAGAATATAATAATGACTATGCATACTCTTGTCTTTCTAAAAAGAAAATGACATCGTGGTTTGCTGTACTTGTTTATGTTGACGACATATTAACGCTCGCTTTTCTAAACACTTCATCTATCACCATTGAAGTTCTGTGATGATCCATGCATTGGTAATGTTCATGTAGTGTTGAAAATGAAACTTAATAGGCTTAACAAACAATTTTTATCAGTCAAAAAAACAGATTATATTTTAGATTCTCTTGTTTGTTCAATGAAGAAATTGTTTGTTTTTTTTTTTTTTCTGAAGTATAAAGAATACATGAAGCACTGCTTACTGAAGCACAATCAGATAAATTTTTTTAGTTTGATTATTCAATTTAAGGTTTTCTTCAATTGAGTCTAAAACTAGTCCTCAATCACTATATTTGACTAACATAAACCATTGTCACATGAAATAGGATAACTACCAAAATAATTTGTTCCCACTTTGGTCGACCAGCACCTGTCCACAATGAATTCACGTACTTAGCTGGACATCTAATGTCCCTAGATACATTCCGCATCTTCACGGAGTAAGTCATTTTTTGTTAATATCAGCCAACAATGTCTCCATCTTCGTTATATAAGTCTTGGTTTGCTATGATCTCTCCTCAACAATTCTTCAACATGCGAGAGAAGTCTCCAAGTAGTCCACTATCTTTAGACTTAGGCTTAAAATGATCCAATTGCTTTCCCAGAAGCACTAATAATCCTTATTCTTTGTTAAAGTGGTGGACTTTCAGCCATAATCCTAACCATCATGAAAATTTTTAATAGTCATAACCATGTTTCTCCTAATCTCTAACCTCCATTCTTCTCTTCCCTCTTAACTCAGACCACCTGTAGCAAAAAATACACATGTAGAACTACAGATATATGGTAATCTTGTTTGTATCTTCTTTTGTTCTTGATCTTCCCTTACATCATTTTCTTCTGCTCGTGGATTTTCAAAAAGATAAGTCTTAGTGAACTTCTTCAAGAGCCCTATGTAATGAAGGAAGATAGAAACATTTTGTTTAGATTGCCTAGAGAACTTTTTATAGTATTATGTTACTTCGGTCTCTGGACTTCAGATGTTTATAAGCATGGTGTTCCTAGTCTTCCATAAAAAGTTCAGGACTATTGGTTTCTCACCTAGAATTACTTAGTACATAAATATGTTTCTAACTAAATGTTTCGAAGTTCATTATGCCAGCAAGGCTTCTTGTTAGATGGGTAGATATTCTATCGACTGTTTTTTTTAATATTGAAAGAAATTATTCCATTGACCAAGTGATAGATAGTACAAGTCAAAAATTGTAAATTGAGCAGGTTGTGATAAAATCTCCCATATAATTAATGTATATATGCCACTGAAAATTCATGCCTGGATTAGTAGGACTACATTTAGTAGAAAATAAAATATCTCAACAAAAGTATATAATTCTGTACTGAAGATCTTTTACAGATGAAGTTCATAGCATACAACTCCCCTTGAACTATATACATGCCCAATAAAATTGACATCATTAGAATGTTTAGTATATATGATAGTCGTTCTTGCCATCAACATTTAGAAGTTTGAATATTAAACCTGAGATCAGCAAATGATTAATAAGACCAATTTTCCATGAATATTAGAGTAACTATTGGACATTCTCTTTGTTTGATGTAATTTACTCAAGCAAGTAGAGACTGTGTATATAAAATAACTATTTAAACACTCATTCCCAGCTTATACTATTTGATCCTTTCATTTCCCACACTTTTTTTTTTTTTTTTTGAGAAATACTCGGGACATATTCTAGTATCTAAAATCCATGTACAAGAGCTTGCCATGGTTACCAAGTTCTTGTTCTCTCTTTCAGTTAAGCCATTTAAAAGGTAAAGAATAAGAACAAAAATGTACTTGTGAATTGCTTCACATAAAATTCTACACATTTACCTCATTTACTGGGACTAGCTTCATTGAAAATTCCATGGCACATTTGCAACAGTCTGGCTAAAATCCACAGCAGGACAGTTCTGTCTCTGTTAAAAGATTAACAATGTAAAAGTAAGGACTTAAAGTTCACCACTTTATCAAAGAATAGGGACTACTAGTGCTCCATACAAAACAAATAGGATCATTTTGAGCCTAGTCCAAAGATGATAAGACTATTTTGAGCCTTCTCTCGTCAACATGCTATAAACACTCGTATCAAGTTTAGTTACAGACTCAATCCATCAATATTATTTTATTCTTTGTGCCATAGAGGCTCAGTAAATAGATATAAAGCAAGACATCATGTTGGCCTTTCAGAATTTCCATGAACACGAAATGTTTGAAAGAAGTCTTAATGCCACTTTCATAACTCTCATTCTAAAGAAGAAAGCATACAAAGAGTTGAGGGATTTTAGACCAATCAGTCTAATAGGCAGTATATACAAGTTTGACAAAGAACTGACAGAAAAGTTAAAAGTTGTGATAGCCAAGTTGATTGATCCACAACAAATGACCTTCATCAAAGGTAGACAAATCATGGATGAGTGCTAATAGTAAATGAAGTTGTTGACTCCATACTTGCCAAAAAAGCCAGGAATCTTGTATAAGCATAGACAATGGAAAAGGCAAATGACGATATTAACTGTAAGTACTTATTGGATTCTATGAAAAGAATGGGTTTTGGCCAAAAGTGGATACAACAGGCAAAACATTGCATCTCAACTGTGAGATTTTCAACAATTATCAATGGCTCACCGGCAGGATATTTCGGTGCACAAAGGGGTTTAAGACAAGGTGATCCTTTGTCATCCTTTCTCTTCTTAATAGTTATGGAGAATCTTAATAGCTGATCAAAACAGCAAACATGAATGGGTGGCTCACAGGATTTTATATGGCTAGAATTGGAGAAAAGAACATGTAGATAACTCACTTGCAATTATGTGATGCTGATGAGGACCAACTCGGGACCCTGAGGGTGATGTTGATACTTTTTGAAGGGATTTCTGGGTTGCACATTAATTGGAGGAGAAGTTTCCTATATCCTACTAATGAGATCTAACACATGGAGATTTTGAATGCAATCCTAGGTGGGGAATCAAAGAATCTACCCACTATCTATCTAGGCATGCCACTAAGAGCAAAACCACAACCAATTGAAATATGAAATAGTGTAATTGATAGGTGTGAAAAGAAATTGGGAAGATACAAGACTCAATATCTCTCTGGGGGAAGCAAATTAACTATTATCAACTCAATCCTAGATTCACTTCCAGCATATATGATGTTTGTTTTCCCCATTCCAGCAGGGGTTATTATTAAGAAACTGGACAAGGTAAGGAGGAAGTTTCTCTGGCAAGGAAACAAGGAAGAGTTATACTTTGGTCAAATGGGAAGCAGTGAAAACTGGGAAAAGACAAGGGGGATTGGGAATCTAGAACTTGAAATTCCAATAACAAAAGGTTTATCAACGAATCTGAAAATGGTTATCGTTGCATACATCTGAATTTACTTTAGACAATCAACCTTTGTGCATGAGGGTCTTTCAATAATACCTGAAAATGGTTAATACAGATTATGGGGAGATTATTTGCAATACATATTTGGAAGAGGTGACTAGACAGAATATAACACAATTGTACCTTACCAAGGATTTGACCCTAAATAAAAAATTATGGAGGTCGGAGATCATAGTAGAAGGTTAGTAGGTAGTTGACCGTTGTCTAATTTTTCTCACCATTAGTATTACTAATAATCTTTATTAAAACTTGTTGTTTTATTTCCTTCAATTATCATAGTATTTGTTTTTGTTATTGTTCTTTTCTCTATTATTTTATCGTGGCTTCTTTTCTACTGTATTTTCTTTTCATAACTGCTTTTGAATTGTTTTATTTGGGACGAGCATCG
>JAPFFP010042667.1:0-13906 GCA_026153255.1 Solanum medicagineum
CAGCTACTGTCACCAAGCTCCAGGTTGCTTCGGGGCTTTGTATATGTCTAGAGCTTATGTTTATATTGTACAGTTAGCTGAGACGGGGCCTGTCCCAACCCTTATCAGATGCTCTTCTTTATTTGGAGGCTTTGTAGACTATGTAAAGTAAAAGTGAAGTCATATCTCGTACTTTAGACACCGTGGCCCCAACGGCCTAGTCATATGCATTTCCTTTTGGCTTGTTATCACTGTTTGTCTTCTTTAAGGCTTGTTAAAGGTAGAAACCCCTTATAATATGTATAGAACGCATATAGTTACAGGTTGGTTTTACCGAGCCTTATCGCCAAAGGGTGTCTATCCGGCCTACAGGACTTTGGGGCGTGACAAAAGTTGATTACGTTAAAGAACAACGGCCTAAGATCCCTTCCCAGTCAACAAAATCTCTAGTCCAACTCAGAGTAACAAGGCATGTTCTGAATCAGTGTATAATGCATGAATATGACAAAGTTGACTCACATACACATGACATTGCATACATAATTAACATAGACTCACAAGTCATGCTTCAAGCATCAACTTGCCTTCGCTTTATCAGAACAAACATTGCTAAACCAGTAACATGCAAGATTGCCATAATAACCCACAATCCCAAAAATTTTTGTCGGTACCTATTTTTCAACACATTCAATAAAATCATTCAAAACTATATACATGCCAAAAGTATTAATTGCCATTTATCCACAAATTATCTGCAATACCTAAACATGCTGGTTCAACATAAAGTAAAATCTTCCACAAGGAAAAATAAACATAGCAAGAAACCTTAGGATATCAAAAATAGGAAAGTTATGGACTAAAAGCTACTTAGACTTCACTCAAGTCCATAACTTCCCACACCCCACCAATAATGATACTTTGTCCTTAAAGTAGATATATATAATAAAACCAAACAAAAACATATTATCCAAACACCAATAAAAACCAAATTATCCAAAACAACAATAAAAATAGAGTATCCAAAAATAGTATCAAGAACAATGCATCCAAAAGTAAGCATGGGGGTCAAAAGAAGCAAACACGTCGTATTTAGGCACCAACATCAGTCTTGTCTTAGGGCTCTCTCTCCTCTTGGGTGGTCTAGGCTGCAGCTGAACTTGAGGTACTAGCTCTATGTAACCTCTGCTGCTACCGAGCCTACCTCTCCTATTCTGTCTATATAGACTCTCTATCACCAGGTCAGTAATCTGCTCCACCTCCTCCTCAACAGTCCTTGGTCTCTTTTGGGCTACCTTGATATCATCACCTTACAGAGGACTCTTCTCGGGAGCACATGGGCAATCTACAAATAGATCAAATAAGTCCTCACCCACAGGTGACTCCTCTAGGGCTGCTATCGGGGCTTCTAATGATGTCATTATGTTGGCCTTGAACTTTGCCAACTCCTGTTGTACGATAGCAAAATATGCAGGACGAGCTCCCTCAAGCCTCTTCTAGACCCTAGCATCGAAAGAATCAACCCTGGCATCCACTATATCAACTCTTCAATCCATCTCAGATAGGGTGAATGCCTTAGACCACTCCTTAGAGTCCCGCACAATTTGATGTACCCATGGCTTGATCTGGTTCATCAACTTGATAGTTAGGCCTCTGTCCTAGTCAACTTGCATACCAAAGCCTGAAATGTAAAACCAGACATAATGGGTAAGTCTATAGAAGTAACCTGTAAAGTGGATGACTCTCGTGCAGGTGTATCTATGGAGGGCACTGCCTTGGTGTCAACTGCTGGAGGCTGCTCTGGTGCAACTAGAGTGGAAGTGGTAGGAACTGGAGTCGACTCCTTAGTAGCTGGCTCGAGAGGAAATGTCTCAGGCATGGGAAGAGGAACTGCTCTCAAAAGGGCCCCCAGATTCTCATCAGCCTTGATAAGGCTGGGATCTATAGTGTGGAGAGCCTCGAAATGTGGGCCTCTGTGGAGTGAGACATGCACTCTAACCTCAATGCATAATCTATGTATCAAGATTGGGAATGATAATGAGGTACTTATTCAGAGTGGGGACTCATGAATGTGCTCATCCATGACACAAGCCTAGTCGATCTCATAGCTAGCTAAGAAACTGGCAAGTAACACGACCCTCTCCAAGGTGATGACATTATCTATAAATGTGGGCCTGATGCATGACCGGATAATGGCCCACAAGAATTTGGCTGAAAAGGAGAGATGGGACTTCACTATAGGCTCGGCATGGTTGGTGACCCATATAGGCTCAAAATCACCCTCTACTATCTGGATCGTGACCCATCTGAGGAGATCAGTCCTTAAATCAATATTCCTCTTGATCACAACATGCTGCATCTTATCTATCTTGCTGTTATACTCGGCTCTGTGTTGTGGTACCATGTAGTTAGGACCAAATTAAACCCGACGGATGGTTTCCTAGGAGATATCTACCTGCTGACCTCGAACCAAGACTCTACGTAACGTGGGCTAATCCATAGCCTTCTTCCCTCAGGAAGCTCTAGGAGGATGGTAGTGGCATAGCCAACATAGAATTCTCTGACCACAAGTGGGCATACTTGCCCAGTCGCTCTGATAACCATCGGAGCCCAGGTCTATCAATCTCTACCTCTAAAGCAGGAACTCGACTCAACCCTGATTCATTCGAATCGAGACTCATTGTGAAACTATTTGACAGGTTCTCCCTGTCCCTTTGGCTCTAGTCCCTTCTCATATATATCCTGTATACCCTCATATCCCTATCGATGATAATGAGGATCAACGACAGAGATAGACGGGTCAACTGATGACTTTGTTGCTGCTTCATCCTGAGGTGCATCGTCGGACTCGGTCTAGTCCACATTAACATTTGCGTTGGACTGGGAGGCACTCATACTTGAGCCCTTTGACTGGTCATCGTCAGTATTTGCATCCCTCAGTCGTCTGTTAAATTCCCTCATAGAAGCACCTCTAGTTTTTGGGGGCATTGTTCGTCTAGAGAAAATGATATATGATTGAACAAAATGTAAAGAAGAAGGGCAATGCAAAATCCTAGGTACCGAGCCTCACATAAAAGTTCACTAGCAAATGATGTGGGTATAACGGGAAGTTGATCAAAATAGTGGGGAGAATATTTTGGGGACAAATTTTAGCCATTGGGTTGTATTTTGAGGGTCAAAATGAATTTTGACCCCTTTTATAACAAAATCAGGCCGACTTTTAAAATCCCTGAGTCGGGTGTACAAAACCCCAACTACGAGTCATAGGACTCCCTATGACTCGTAGGTCATGGTTTCGTAGCAAACCCTAACAGTTAGAAAAATTCAATAATCATACCTAGGCACTACGAACCACCCTTACAACTCGTAGCATGGACTACAAAACATAAGTTTAGCTCGTAGTGTATGTGCTAATTTCAATTGAACACTATTAGCCTCTACGAGTCATGACTACGAGTCGTAGTGTAAGCTACGATCTGTAGGCTTGATCATAGAGGTTGCTTCCATTGCCATTTTCTTCCAACATTCAGCACTTTCTTCACACCTGCAATTCTTCATCTAAAAATACACCAACCTTCACACAACACAACTACTTTAATGTCGTTAAAATCAAAACAAAAATCAATTCACTACCTAACTATTCAAACAACCAAAATAAACTTTAAAACAAACCAAAACATGAAAAATACTTGGGTTGCCTCTCAAGAAGCGCCTTATTTAACGTTGTGGCTCAAATCACTCATCCATGATTACTCAGACTTTCTCATGGTTAGGAGCTCCCTTATCGCCATTTCTTACATCTCTCCTTCGATCACCTTGCATACTTTCCAATTTCGTGGAGACAAGATCAAACTTGTAATCAAGTCCTTGAATTGCCAACGTTTATTAGTCCACTTTATAATTCACGTTGATATGATTTCTAATTTGATTTCCCGTATCATGTACTCTTGTGTGTCTTGTCTTAATCAATTTTTCAAACATACCCTCGATCTTAGACGATTTCCCTGCAGTGCATTGTTAGTGCAGTAGATTGAACCAAGGGTTCGCACCATTCTCTACTCCTTGGCCAAGTTGATCCCCCGATGAACTAGTTTGGGCAGCTGGGCGCTTTTGAAATGGCTAGAATATCTAACAAATGGTAGAAAACTTGTCTATATATTCTGTAACTTCAGCAAATGATTTCTGAATAAATGACCAACAATCCCCTCCAAATAGGGCATCAGCTTGAGCTTTCCTCCACGATAGAAACTTGCCACTAGTTCATCATCCGGCAACCCATGATTTTGGGTCTTCTCAACTAATCCTCTATACCTCTCCCAATTTTCACTTAACGAACCATCAGGGACCCGTCGAAAGTTGACGATGTGATCATTTTGCTAGTGCTTGTCAGGTTTGTTATAGAAATTTGCTATGAATACTCTTTGGACCTCCCCCAAATTAGTGCACATATCTTCAGGAAGAATAAACAACCACTTTGCTAGATCATATCTAAGATTCATTAGAAGGACCTGTAGGGTTATCGTTTCCAAAGCTGGATGGCGTGCACCCATAACATCTTTACATATCTGTGACAACCTTTGTAGATAGGAGTGAGGATCTTCAAATGGTTGACCATAGAATATCACACTTCTCTATAGTGAATGAAGTATATCACTTGTGATGAAAATTTGTTCCCCAGCCATTGCTTGGTATCTTGCTAGATATCTGTATTTGGCTGGAACAAAAATGAAGCCTATGCAATTTTCCTGTACAAAGAGAGCTAACAAAACAAAAATGAAAGTCAAATAGAAGAGAATGTAGAAGTTGACACTTGAATTAACCACAAGTGAAATCATGTCAAAACCTAACCGCATTCCCTACAACGATGCCATAAATTTTGATGTTCACGCTCCAACATTAAAGTTATCACTATCAAGTATAAACCTAACTAGCGGCTAGGGTCAAATCACAGGGAATATAGGGTTTGACCAAATTGACTCACCAATAATCATTTCAAATACCAATCAACTATATTCGCTAGAATGGGAGGTTTGGCAAGTTGGAATAAAATAACTACAATAACTATGATAATAACCATGAAGAGACAATCAATTTGAGGAACAACTGGGGAATCGTGTTCCCCATGGTTCACTAACTCAAAAACTCCAGATAACATAACCTTAATTGTGATATTGCACGCAAGATGGTAACTTAGGTTCTTCTAGCCCTCTTACGAAGGTGAAGGTCAAACTTCACCATGGCACTTTGTCGGCAACTATGTTGTGCCAACTAACCATTGCCCATAGTCCCAGGAAACCTCTCATTGGTCAGATTTGATCGATTAGACGAGAACACATCAATAGTATTCTGTTACCCATTTTTTTTCCTATTCATCACTACCTTGGTCAGGGTCATGACGCTACGCGGGGTTTGGTGTTGGCCACCACCAAACAACAAGCATTCCAAAGGAAAATGGAAAATACATGCAAATACCCAATCAAAGTAATGAAAATAATCCAAGTTATTCGAAGCTAGCTACCTATGGTTCCCACAACCCTATGTTGTGGGGGTTTAGCTACTCATAACTAGGGAAAAATCACAAATAGTGAATATAGTAAACATGATTGAGAAATTACCCAAAGAAAATGAAGAACAAAAACCACCTTGATGTTAAAATCACAAGCTTGAAGAATGGAGTTTGATTACAAGTGATTTGAAATCCCCAAAATTGGGTCTTCAAAGTAAAACACTAAGTATATACACTAAACCCTAGAAAAAGCTCTAAAAAATATTCTCAAGAATCTCTCTCAATCTGATCTGAACAATAGTGTCTCTTTTTATAACTTAGACTATTTATACTATTTAAAAAAAGGACCTCAAAATAAATAAAAATGTTTGTTCGGCAGTAGTTATAATATGTAGAACGACTCGTAGGGTGACCTATGAGTTGTAATTGGGCTTTCATAGTTAGCACTTTACATTTTGGATTTAGTTGCTTCGATCCATACTACAAGTCATGGTTTATTCTACGACTCGTATCCTGGGCTCATATGGCTAACTTCAATTTCTCAGATTTTGATACTTGGAAGTTGTTAATCAGCACGACCAACTCTTACAACTCTTAGCTTGGATTACAACTCGCAGCGAGTCTCATAGATCTTCAATTTCAACTAAATCTGCCACTTTTCCCCAAAATCAGGCCAACCTATATTTTCTATAAAAACAAACATAAAACACATAAAACCATATAATGTCGCATTAATAACTTACAAAATCTGTAGTTTTAGGCATCAAATGTGTTATATATTGACAGCACATCACACAGCCATGCACAAATAACATGAGGATTGCATGTAAGGAAAGAAGGTTCTAAAATAGAAAAGTTTGTAGTACCTCAAGTTTGATTAGAATGGAAGAGATATGGATATCGCTTTTTCATATCGGCTTTGGCTTCCCAAGTGGTACTTTCTTCATGTTGGTTTCTCCAAAGGACTTTGATGGAGGGTACCTCCTTATTCCTTAACCGCTTGACTTGCCTATCCAATATTTCCACCGGGACTACCTCATAAGCCAAGCTTTCTTAAACATTTACCATTTCTATGGGCACAATGAAACTAGGGTCCCGAATGCATTTTCTCAACATGGAGACAATAAAAACCAAATGAACCATATTTATTTCCATTGACAACTCTAACTCATATAAAACTTTACCAACACACCTCAAGATTCGGTAAGGCCTTATGTACCAAGGGTTCAATTTTTTCTTCTTGTCAAAGCGAACCATAGCATTCATTTGCGAAACCTTCAAATACACCCAATCATCAACTTCGAACTCATGATCTGTCCTTCTAGTGTCGGCATAGGACTTTTGCCGACTTTGGGCTGCCTTCAATCACCTCCTTATCACCCTCACCTTCTCCAAAGCCTCCATAACTAGATCAGGACCTTACAAAGCTATTTCTCCCACTGCAAACCAACCAATCGAGGATCTACAACGCCTCTCATAAAAGGCTTTAAAAGGGGCCATCCCAATATTAGAGTGATAGCTATTTCTATAAGCAAACGTGATGAGAGGTAGGTACTCATCCCGATTACCCTTAAACTCTATGACGCAAGAACTAAGCATATCCTCAAGAGTTTGGATAGTCCTCTTGGCTTAGCCATTCGTTTGCAAGTGAAAGGTTGTAGTAAGCTTGACTTTAGTGCCAAGGACCTTTTAGAAAGACCTCCAAAAGTACAATGTGAATTGAGCACCATAGTCCGATATGATGGCCAATGGAACCCCATGCAATCTCACCAACTGATGAATATATAACTTGGCGTAATCTTTGACAATATAGATTGCCTTAACCAGAAGAAAGTGAGCCAACTTCATCATTCTATCAACAATAACCCAAATGGAATCAAAATGCCTTCTAGTCTTTGACAACCCAACTAAAAAATCTATATCGATCTCTTCCGACTTCCAAGTAGGAATTTCTATGTCTTGGGCAAAACTACCTGGCCTTTGATTCTCAGCCTTGACTTATTTGCAATTATGGCAACTAGATACAAACTTGGCAATGTCTCTCTTCATACCAACCCACCAATACATTTCTCTCAAACCTTTATACATCTTGGTAGAGCCAGGTGAATAGAATAGGAGGAATTATGGGCTTCTTTCAAAAAGAACTCTCTCAAGCGATCGACATTGGGTACACATAGCCTACTTTGGTATCGAAGAACACCATCTCCCTTAGGAGAAAACCTCCACCTTGCCACTTTTCACCAATGACTTCAACTCCATCAAAGTGGGGTCATGGTCTTGTTTTGATTTAACTTCTTTGA
This sequence comes from Solanum medicagineum, assembly GCA_026153255.1. Classification (NCBI taxonomy): domain Eukaryota; kingdom Viridiplantae; phylum Streptophyta; class Magnoliopsida; order Solanales; family Solanaceae; genus Solanum; species Solanum medicagineum. The sequence goes on from JAPFFP010042667.1 coordinate 7,783, forward strand.
TCAAGGAGGAGTTGGAACCATCTATTACCATTGCACCACCATTTTCACCATCTTTCAATCTCACCCCTAACCTAGCCAACCAATGGACCTCTCTTGCCAGTTCCTTCTTGCTATCCTCAAGGTGCGTCACACTATCCATGGATACCCCACTTATGGCATCAGCCACAACATTAGCCTTGCCCGATGGTAATGCACACTCATGTCATAATCCTTTAGGAACTCTAGCCACCTTCTTCGCCTCAGATTTAAGTCTCTTTAGGTAAACACATCTACATGAACCCTATACAAACAATGACGCCATATCTTCAAGGAAAATACCATGGCTGCTTGTTCAAGATGGTGGGTGGGGGAATTATGCTTATGCACCTTTAATTTTATAGAAGCATAAGCGATGAATCCGAGTTACCAAAGGATTTCCTGCGATCCTTTCCATTTCGCATCAACATACACCCTAATTTGATTCTTGAAGTATCACAATACACCACGTATCCCTCTAACCCTTCCGGTAGAGCCAAAATAGGAGCGAACATAAGCTTGTCCTTGAAGGTTTGGAAAGTTCTTTCCCATTCATCGATCCATACATATTTTTACTTGTATTAGGTTAATCTTATCAAAGGAGAAGCAATCGAGGAGAATCTATTCACAAACCTTCAGTAGTACTTGCCAAGCATAAGAAGCTCCTAATGTTCGTCGAGGTCAAGGGTTCAGGCCAATTTCTCATTGGCTCTGTCTTTTTCAAATCCACCTTAATCACATCACCCAATACCAAATGACCCAAGAATGCAACTTCCTTCAACTAGAACTCACATTTGTCAAACTTAAAAAAGAGCCTTTCTTCCCTCAATGTTTGCGACAACACCTTCAAATATCTTGCATGCTCTTCTTAATTGCAGGAGTAAATAAAAATGTCATCAATAAGTACCACAACAAACATATCAAGGTAGTGTTTAAAGACGCTATTCATAAGATCCATAAATATTACCAGAGCAATAGTTAGACTGAAGGACATCACCACGAACTCAAAATGTCCATACATTGTTCAGAAAGCGTTTTCAGAATATCACACTCCCTTACCCTCATCTGATGATACCTAGACTGAAGGTCTATCTTTGAGAAGTGACTACCTTCTTGCAATTGATCAAATAGGTTATTGATTCTTTGCAACAGATACTTGTTCTTTATGGTGACCTTATCGAGTTGTTGGTAGTCGATGCACATTCTAACCAAATCATCCTTCTTTCTTATAAACAATATCGATACACCCCAAGGTGTCTTACTTAGTCTTGAAGCCTTTTCCTAAAAATTCTTTTAATTGCTCCTTTAATTCTTTTAACTCCGTTGGGGCCATTCGGTAAGGAGGGATGTAAAAGGGATGAGTATCGACAGGAGATCCATACCAAAATCTCTCTCCTTTTCGGAAGAGGCACCGGGAAATTCATGGAGGAAGACATTAAGAAACTTATTGTAAACAAAGACCAACTCAATAGGAGGGACCCTAGACCTGAATCCCTAACTCGCACAAGATTATAGATATAGACTTTGGGAATCAACTATTGAGCCTTAAGATAAGAGATAAATCTACTCTTGGCCACTAAATTATTACCTTTCCATTCAAAGACGGGTTCATTAGGGGTTTGGAATTTAACCTTATAGGTCTTACAATCAATAGTAGCAATATATGTATGTAACCAATCCATCCCGAGAATGATGTCAAAATCTGGCATATCAAGTTCAACAAAAACACAAGGAAAAAACTTTATAAAAAATAAATGCGAGATAACCCTTTTAGATTCTTTAAAAAAGAATGGACTCACTGACGGGGTTGGATGATGTTGACCAAGTTACACCTCCTTTTTGAGGATAAAGTGGTTGTTGTCAAGGAATAGAACCTAACCACGGTTAAGGTCGAACCCAAAGTGAATACATAGGCTTAAGAGAATTCAATTTCTATAATTTGAGTGATTAACCAACGTACTTCCCTAAAGGGGTGCTTTGTAATAATCAATAGAAAAGTTAACCTAATTAACACAGTAGTTAAATCTATATGGAGAGAAACTAGGGTATTCTGTTCCTCGTGATTACCTAATGTAGTATCACCAGATAACCTAATTCTTTTGTAGTGTGTAGCATGCAGGACGGTAAGTTAAGTTTACCAAAACCTTTGGTCTAAGTGAGAGGAAAATTTCACTACGTGACTTGGCCCATCTCCATAGTATGCATTACTAACCCTTGCCTATTAGTCCCAATACAACCTCCCCTAGGCCCAATTCGGTTGATTAGACGAGAACAGATCAATTCAATCCTATTAATTAATCTCTTTTCTATTCATTACTAGGTTTAGTTAGTAACACTAGGTGGGTTCAAATGTTGTCCACCACTAGAAAACATGCAAAACTAAGAGAGTTTATTAATACATGCATGCACACTTTCCGAGAATTATGACTTATTTGGTTTTACCTTATTAGTTCTTCAAGGTTCTTGCAACCCTAGTTGTGGATTTAGCTAATCATGATTGATGTAGATGCAAGACTTATGAATTGGAATAACATAATAGAGAACTTACACAATTGAATTAAGCACAAGCAAATCCAACTTCAAAGACAATCACAAGATTAAAGATGAAATCAAAGTACAAGTGTTCTCCAAACTTTCCAATGTTATATCACCATGTTTTCTCCCTAATTACTGAGTTCTCTGTGTACTATCCATTCTCTTCCTAAAAAAATAAACTAAAAGCTTATCATAATATTTAAAATACAAGTCCCAAACATAATAGGATAGTTGGGTCGGCACCCCTCATGAACAGGTTTACGGGACATATTGCATTCCACGACTAGTAGTCGAGGTCTCGTGCAGTACTGTTGGAAAGCTGGACTTCCAGTCTTCGATACCCCACTATGACCCGTAAAGTGTTTTTGACCCATAGGAAGGTTTCGTTTGAGAAATCTTTAGAAAGTTCCAATCACTAATCGACAGGGCACGAACCATGGTCTACGACTCATAAATTAATCCACGACCCATCTGCGTGTTTGTAGAATCAACTTCAAAAAATTAGGCCCTCACTGGAATTTTCCACTAAACCCACTCCATAACCTGTAGAGTGAACTATGGCCCATAAAAGGTCTCGTACTGCATCAAAATCAGCAACTTCTATATTTTCTTTCCAAAATCAAGGTGAACCCTGGAATCATGTAAATATAATACAAAAACACATTAAACCAATTAACATCGCATTGAGAACACAAAAACTTTCAAGTTTTAAGAATCAAAAGTGCGATATTATGACAACACATCAACCCCTCAACTTAAAATTGTTGCTTGTCCTCAAGCGATGGACTCAATCTATATAAGTAATATAGTAACACACAGACCTCAACTCAATGACATATATCACATCAATTTTAAACTCAGATACCCACACCATCTTACAAAAACAGAATCAGATAGCCATCTAACAAAGTAATATAGACTAGTGCATATGATAACATAACTATGACAAGTGAGGTACTATAAAAATCCACAATCACCGAATAAGTCTAATGCTAACAATGCAATGCAAATGCCCTCACAAAAAGAAGTCCCATATCTGAATCTCAATGACTTTTAATGTATAACCTCAGGACTATGCAAAATCGTTCATTCTCACAAAAGATATTCATGCATCATGCCTAGTACCGTAGGATTACCCCTATACTCATGACTAAGACCTTCAATTACTTGGACTAGGATCACTTTAGGACTTTCTAGGCTAGGCTCAGGGGGCTTTGGTATGGTATTTTAGGAATATATTGACTAAAGGCCCTCCTTGACACTGCATGTTTCTACACTTTTGCTCTACCAACTCTATTATTTTCCATCTCATTCTCCCTTTCTCCTATTTCAAGCTTTTTAAGTGCTTTCCTTTCATTTTTTTCAACTTTTTGCCTTGATTTGCACTTCATTTTTCTTTTTAACTCACAACTAAGGCATCATTTATTTTTCTTTCACCTAGTACATGATTTTCTCCTTTTATCTGTATCACTAACTTCCCCCTTATTTTTGTGTTCACCCTTTCCAACCACTCACAAGTTAGGCTTTTGACCTGAGTTGAGGTGCACAATATACATCGTCAGAAGCAGGGACAGTTTTGGTAGACATCCTCAACTTAGGCTTTTTGCATCAGTCAAAGTGCACAATGTTCAAAGAACGAGCAGGGCCAATTTCAGGATTGTACATCTAACAAGGCTAGGTTAAGTAGGTGTTTGCAAAGAATAGGTACATGTTAGGCTCAAACATTTGGAACAAGGGATATACTCCAATTTTGGTTTGTCATTTAAGCTAAGTGGTCCTTTAAGAACTATGACCTAAGATCCTTTCCTGATCTAATTATTCTACAATCTAACTTAGAGTAACGGGGAAAATTCTAATTTAGCACACAACACATGAATTTAGCAATTTAAAACTCACACTCAAATGGCATTGACTACATTATCAACAAAAGACTATTAGATCATGTTTTTTATCTCATTTTATCCTCACTTATTAGGACAACCGTTGATAACACACTAAACATACATGGTTGCTATCAAAATTAACTAATCAAAATTTTGGTGGGTATCATTTAAAACTAACACAAAAACATGCTATATGAAATAGGTATTAGTACTATATGCTACAAATACTAGCTAAACATCCTAAATGTGTCGGTTCAAAAAAGAAAACCCCAGGATAAAAGATGGACCCAAGCTACTTAGTTTTCACTAATGCCCATATCTACCTATACCCCATAAAAAAAGATGTGCATTGTCTCCAATGCACACAATCAAAGCAAAACAAAGTATTAAGGGGTCAAAAATCATACCAGGGCAGCTAAGTACGAGTGTGTGGCTGAGTTTAACCACCCTCATCCTATGTGGTACTCTCCTCAACAATAGCACTCTGTCTAGAGGGGCCACTACCCCTCGAACTCTCACACTCTCAAGCCTTTCATCTCTCCTCCTCTTGTCTCGAGTACCTCAATACAAGCTTGAGCTCCTCCTTCTCTTTTAGCCCTGCACAAGAGTGTACAACATTTGGATCATTATCCTCTATGCAAGGTCTCTTTTCATGGGAAGACTAGATAGGTGCCTCAGGAGCAAAAGATCTACTACCAGCACCGAGAGTGTGGTCTCTGCTAGGTCACCGGTGTTATCAGTATTGCTGTCATATCAACCTGGAGCTGCTGGATCTTCGTCTAGATAGTCGTTAAGTCTACTAGGTAGGCCATGCTCAGGCTCTGTTGTACCATCGCTTCAAAGGCATCAATGTGGATATCCACAAAGGAGAGATGGTCCTAAATAGTAGCAACTATGAATACCAGATCACGCCCAAGTTACACCTCTCTTTTGGAGGATAAAGTGGTCATTATCAGATATAAAACCTAACCATGGTAAGGGTTGAATCCCACACAGAATACGGAGACACATAATAATCCACCAATAAGCAACTCAAAGAATTAATGGGATTTGAAGTAATCAATAAGAAAACAAACTACACTAACTGTAATGGATCAATAATAGAGAACAACTTGGGTATTGTGTTCCCCAATGATTCACCAACTCAATAACACCCAAAAACCTAATTCTAGACTAGAGTGTAGCATGCAGGACGATAATTTAAGTTCAACAAGCCCATTAGTGAAGGGTGAGAAGAAAATTTCACTATGTGACTTAGCCCATCTCCATAATGTGGAATACTAACCATTACCCATAGTCCCAATCAACCTCCCCTTGGCATAGTTTTGTTGATTCGACGAGAACACCTCTTCGAATTATATTAATCAATCTCTTTTCCTATTCATTACTACCTTGATCGGAAAAGTAACACTAGGCAAGTGCTAATGTTGGCCACCATTAGAAAACATAAAATATGAAGAGAATTGATTAATACATGCAGGTACCCATTCCAAGAATCGCAAATTACTTAGATTTATTTGGTTAAATCTTCATGGTTCCCACAACCCCAAGTTGTTTATTTAGCTACTCATGCTATGGGTAGATGAAGAAATTATGCATTGAGAAAACATAATTAAACACTTACCCAATAGAATTGAGAATCATGCAAATCCAAAATTGATTAAAAATCAAAAGATTTGAAGAACAAATTA
>JAPFFP010042668.1:0-13904 GCA_026153255.1 Solanum medicagineum
CTGGTAACTCAAAGATTTTCATCTCAAGGAGTTCATCAAAGATTGCAGCGACATCTGAGTCAAGAAATGGATAACTCGAATAAGAATATGAAGTCGAATTTTTGATATCATCCACGAATTTTGAGATATATGGAAATTAAAATTTTGGCCATTTCGAGGCACATTTTCGAACACTTTTTGGAGTCGTTTCACTCGCTTCTTTGGTTCTTCTAGAAAAACTCAAAAGATAGATATTAAACTCATCTCCATTAATTTGGATATTATTGATTTGTTTCAAAGTTGAATCTAAATTCAATCTGTAATGGAAAAATCAAAACTCAAGCTTAAAAGGTAAATTCTTTTCTCTTTCTCATCATCTTATTCCAAATTTCAAGAAATTAAAATTAAAAATTTTACAACAAAAGTTTAAAAAATATTAGGTATTTATTTTTTTGTTGGTCTTCTTAGTGCACTTTTTTTTCTTCAAAAGTATGTTTTCTTGAATGCATTTTGCTATCTTCATTCTTAGTTGAGATTGTTTTTGCAATTTCTTTTCTTGGTAGCCGGTAGTTGTAAATAGATTTACAAAAACTATTCTTTGCTTCATTAAAGATTCAAAATAAAAGGAACTAAATTGAAATGAGTTATGTTTACTTATTATTTTAGTAATTTTTAATTTTGTGAATATTGAAACTTGATTTTTAAATCAAAATATATGGTTTAGAAATTAGAAATTAGGACAAATTTATTAAGAATGAGTTGCGAAGCCGAACGAATGATGCATTTTTGAGCGGTTTCATGGTTCCTTTTATGGAAAAAGATGTGTTTAATGATGTTTCAACTAATTATAGTATTTTGTATTTTCAAGCAATGAAACCTCATTGAATAGCTTTGTAAATGTTCTTGAGAAATATTAGTAGTGCTTGAGAAATATTAATAATAACCTCGTCAAATAGCTCTGTAAATGTATTTTGTTGGGTTTTTTGTATGTTTATATTTTTATAGTTTGAACCCCTTGAGGGAAATTCCTGGATCCGCCACTATAGAGAAGATTCCCTACACCTCCGTGTTCGCAGAGGCCTTGTCCGCGTTCGCAGAGGACTGTGGGTGGCCTATATATTGGCCTTCACCCAGTGCGAATCAACTCACTTTAGCAACTTCCCAAGCTCATAATTTGAGTTATACTAGTCCATTTTCAATGATTCAAAGGTCCACATGACTCGATTTTCCACAAGGAACATCATGGAGAAGTTGAATTCAGAATTCTGCACATATTTTGAGGTAAATTCTCTGTTTTAGTTGAATATCTTCTTGAAAATTGTGAAAACCTTATGTGTTGATATTGTAGACGATTCTTGACGGAATTAAGTGAAACTTGAGTCTAAATTGTTCTATATTCTGAGTGGAACACAGTGGTGTGTTGGATCTTGGCTTAAAATGTTCGATTTCCATGAATTTTGACCGAAAAAAGTTTGAAAAGAATATTTTCCACGTAAAATTTCTAACTTCATTTTAGGCCTTTTCTCTGTCTTCTGCGGTCCGTTTCAGGCCGAACTTTTGGCTATAGACTTGGGTTATCATGGGGAACATTTTTTGAGATTTTTCGCAGAATTTTGGGCACCGGTCCTATTTCCCATTTTAGGTACTACTGGCCTAATTTCACCTTTTTCTCAAGATAATGCAGCCAAACTGAACTTCTTAATATTGTGAACTATATTTTCAAAGTTGAGCAGCATCAAGAGGCTATTAGGAAAGGAATAGTTCGACTAGGTTGATTAAGAGTTTGAGGCGTCGATAACTAGGTAGACTAGGCTTTCCCTAATCTTAGACTAGGTTAAAACATATGTATGTTGATCTAAGATGTATATGAGATGCCATTTGTGCCCTGTATGCGTAATATGTGTTGCAGTGGGATAGTACTCTGTATTATTGGTTGTGAATGTTGTAGATTTGATATATTCTGGTACTAATGATTACAAGGAAGCATGATAAGGGTTGTATATGGGTTGATACCATGAGACAAATACGTATTCTAACCTAAACTATCATCTGTGGGACCATGCTACTAGTGTTATTAAGATATGATGATTGTGAGGCTATTTGTTGAATACTTGTCGTACTGTGACTTGGTTCTGCCTTAATTGCGATCCCATTGGGATTGTCTACGGTGGATACTTATGATCATCACTATCATTAGCTGTGGTTAACTAGATTATAACATGTTGAACTATCAAAACTAGATTTACACTAATGATTGAGACATACGCTCCTGTGTTGTCTGACCTTGACCTTAGGTCTAGGAGTGACATGGCGAATGGGAACCCCAGAGTCCCTAAAAAAACCTCCAAGTATTCATCTTCACATCATTGGTTCAGAAGCATATTAAAGATACTAATCACATGGGTCTAAGTGAAGGGAAAGTAGGACTCATGCTATGGGCATGTCATAGGGATAGGGATTAACGTAGATTCACATAACATATAGCACATAAAGATTAACAGGCGGGTAAGTATGACTCACTCTATGGGGGCAATATGAGACTTTGGATCTTTCACATTTCCATATCATAACATAATTACATCATAATACTCATAATCAAATCATAATAACCATATCCAATAGATAGTCATAATCATAATCTCCAAATATCAACACGTAACATATATCCGTACAAGAGTCTACAAGATGTCCAATAGTGCCTCCAGTCATAGAAAAGGTTGGGGACTAAGATGTGTCCTGGGCTCACCTTAAAAGTAAACAACATAAATAGAAGCAACATAAGGTAGTAGATGGTGGCTTGTTCTCGGAAGATAGGACTCACCACAACACTTTCTCAAATCCAATCTAGCCGTCAAAAGTTGGATGAAGGTAGTCTCTAGTCCTTACATGGTTAGATCATGTAGGTAGAAAGTATGCATTAGTATGTTTGAATATACTAAGTATGCGAGCATGCAATGCAATATGACTTAACAAACCTGCATTCAATGTTAGATGACAAGGACAAATAATATAGAAAGAAATATATGTCCAAAGAAGAGTAGTATAACAATATGCCATGAAATACATGATGCATGAAATGCCATAATACTTCAACATAGAGGGGATGAGACCATAATCAACATATAACACCAAGAGAGCTATTACTTAGAATCCAAACATTATCTCCACATCGGAAAAGAGGTGGTCTACTTGCCAAAGGTAATCCATAATTCTACTTATGGGCCTCTCATTTCGAATAGGATTTTCACAATTTTATCATATCATATCAATGTTGTAATCGCACCATATGGTCTCCTTTTTCAGTAAGGGTTACCATATATATATACCTATGCTGACACATAGTTCAAGAGAAAAGAAGAGGACCATTGGGGATAGCCCTGACGCCTCCGATCTCATTGGTGCTAATTAATCATCCCACAAGAATACATATACGTATGCATGCTTTAAAAAGAGATATAAGTCATTTCAAATCATTTCAATGCATACTTAGGTTTAAAAAGCCAAACATTTTTCATATTCATTCATACTTTAGTTACCTAAGAAGAAGCAGGAGGAATTTGATGAATAATGGAACCTTTTCCTTAATCTCCAAGATAATATTCAAAGGTTTACCTTAGAAGAGTTCTTAGGAGAGAGTTTGAATATAATTCTAAATGTGTGAATGAATTTGAATGAGAGAAGAACAATATAGCTCATCTAAATATCTTAGGATAGAGTAGGAAGTCATAAATGACCCTTAGGAGTAGCCATAATTACGAGAACCCCATTAATGAAATGGAATAAAAATTAGTGCTAGGGGTCCCATGGGAGGTCTCACTGTCCGTACAAAGGCACATGGACCGTGCGCCCTTCTGTGAAGCCATAGAAAATTTTTCACTAACGAAGCTCCAAGATGGAGATTCCATACTTAGATAATTTTCACATCAATGCCCATACGGACTGTGAAGGGTTATATGGCCCGTGAGAGGTTCGTGTGGTCCAAGCCTTGGCCAAAATATGGTTTCCAAGGCCAAGACCACTCACACAAGCCACCACATGGTCCATAAAGTGCCACACGGACCGTGTAGGGGTTCATATGGTGTGAACCTTAGCCTTGAACCCCAAGGTTAAGGCCAACACTTGATACACAAGGCCAAGAGCCACCTCAAGGCATCTCGACACGACCCGCAGTGAGCTATATGGCCCGTGGAGGTGCCCATAAGGTGTCACCTTGGTAAAACACCTTCCGAAATCAAATTCCAAGCACCATTAAGGTCATACCAAGTCCGGGTCCTTACATCATCTCCCCCTTGGGAACATTCATCCTCGAATATTCTAGAACAAGGATTGAAAGGCTTGACTCAGACATGAACATCCAAACAAAAGATACAATGCATATTTCATCACTTAAAAATCATAAAGTCAATAAAATTCATATCAAAACATTTTGAATCACATTTTCATGCACATGTACGCATGTCATGTGATGAAACACAAGAGTGAAAGAATTGGGACTACTTGGAATAGGAAGAACCTAATACCTTAGGTTTGAGTAGATTGGAAGAGATAAGGATATCATTTCCTCATGTCCAACTCCGCCTCCCATGTGACAAGCTCTGCATGTTGATTTCTCTAAAGTTCCTTAACTAAAGCCACATCCTTGTTGCGAAGCCGCTTCACTTGCCTATCCAAGATCTCAATGGGAACTTCCTTATAAGACAAGTTCTGTTCAACCTCAACACCTTCCAAAGGAAAAATGGTACTAGAATCACCAATAAATTTCCTCAATGTGGACACATGGAAAACCGAGTGAATAGAACTCAAATCCGGAGGCAAATCTAACCTATAAGCGACATTCCCAATCCACTTAACAATCTCATATGGACCTACATAATGGGGGTTTAGCTTACCCTTTTTACCAAAATGCATTACACCGTTCATAGGCGAGACATTCATATACACCCAATCACCCACATGAAATTTAAGATCCCTTTTTCTAACATCTAAATAAGACTATTGGTGACTTTGAGCCATTTTCAACTTCTGCTTAATGAACTTCACCTTTTTTATAGCCTCATACACCAAATCTGGGCCAATCAAAACCATCTTTCGCAACTCGAAGCATCCCACCAGAGATCTATATCTTTTTCCATACTAAGCTTCAAACGGTGCCATAATAATCCTAGCATGAAAGCTATTGCCATAAAGAAACTCGATGAATGGTAGATGATAATCCCAATTACCCTTGAATTCTAACACACAATCCCTCAACAAGTCCTCCAAAGTTTGAATTGTCCTCTTGGCTTGTCCACCGGTTTGAGGATAAAAGGCAGTACATAACTTTACCTTGGTGCCAAGTCCTCTTTGAAATGACATCTAAAAGTGAGAAGTGAATTGGGTGCCACGATCCGATATCATAGACCTATGTACACCATGCAATCTTACCAACGCTTGGCTATACAACCTTGCTAAATCTTCAGCATTAAAGGTAGTCTTGACTAGAAGGGAATGAGCCGATTTAGTCATTCAATCAACAATAACCCAAATTGAATCGAATTGCTTCTGGGTCCAAGGCAAACTAACCACAAAGTCCATGTTCACATCTTCCCACTTCCAAGTAGAAATCTCAATATTTTGAGCCAAACCACTGGGCCTTTGATGCTCTACCTTCACTTGTTGACAATTAGTACATTAGAGTATAGACATGGCTATATCTTTCTTCATATCATGCCACTAATACATTTCTCTCAAAGTCTGAAGAACCAATCTCAAATGATCCATACGCTCCCGCTCACTTTGGGAATAAATGAGGATATCATCGATGCAAACAATCACAAAACTATCAAGGAATGGCTTGAACACCCGATTCATAATATCCATGAACATAGCCGGAACATTAGTCAAACCAAATGACATCATGACAAATTCAATGTGCCCATATCTACTCTGAAAAGTCATTTTGGGATTGTCAGGCTACCTAACCTTCAATTGATGATAACCGGAATGGAGGTCAATCTTTGAGAAATGGATGGCCCCTTGAAGTTGATCTAACAAGTCATTGGTCCTTGGAAACATGTATTTATTCTTGATAGTTACCTTTTTCAATTGTATATGATCAATGTGCATCTGAAGAGACCCATCTTTGTTTCTTAGAAATAATACTAGAGCACCCTATGGTGATATACTTAGCCTAATGAAGCCTTTATCCAACAAGTCCTTCAATTGATCTTTCAACTCCTTCAACTCAGTCGGTGCCGTATGATAAGGAGGAATAGAGATAGGTTGAGAATCCAAGAGAGGATCTATGACAAAGTCTACTTCCCTATAGGGAAGAACACTGGGCAAGTATTCGGGAAACACATTCGGAAGCTCATTCACCATCGAAATCGATTCAAGAGTAGGTGACCCAGAATCCACATCTTTAACCCTTACAATCATCTTTCGGGCCTTAAGGTAGGAAATAAACCAAACTTTAATAATAGAGCCACTACCCTTCCATTCAAGAATGGGGTCATTCAAAAGTTGGAACTTGATCTTCCAGGTTCCACTATCTATAAAGGTATATGAAGCATGCAACCAATCCATCCCCAGAATAACATCAAAATCAGACATCTCAAGTTCCACAAGATAACACGAAAGGACTCTATACGAAACAGAAACAAGACAACCCTGATAGACTCTTCGGGTAATAATAGATCTACTAACAGAAGTATAAACAAAAACAAAGGCTCCCTCAGAATTTCAGGGCTCAAACCAAACTTACAATCAAAAGAGGAGTCACAAAAGATAAATTTACACCTGAATCAAGCAAAGCATAAGCATCAAAATCAAATATTTTTAACATAGTAGTCACAACATTCAGAGTCTCCTCAACTTCCTGACGAGCATCCAAAGCATAGAACTTGTTGTGCCTGGGAGCACCACTTTATGGAGCTCTTTGCTGGCCATGACCTCCTTGGGCCACCTGATCCTAACCCTTTTGAGAAGCTTTAGGACAATCAGCAACCCTATGGTTCTTATCACCACACCTATAACATGCAACCAAATCTGTCCAACAAGTACCCAAGTGATTCTTCCCACATGCAGTACACAGAGGAGGCATTGGCCAACCTCCAACCTATGCCTTGGGAGGAGGCATCCTAGCATTGGTAACCTTTGCATTAGAACCTTGGCCTTGTTTTAAAGTGATCTTAACTACCACTATTCTTGGAACTGGAGAACTCACCATCATAATAGGCCCTCTTAGAATAATGCACTCTCCTCTCCTTGATCTTTTCTAATTCAATCTATTTAGCATATGTTGTGAGCCTGGAGATGTTCATATCCCAAATAAGCAAAGTCGTATGACATTCCTTTACAACCAAATTAGAGATTTCATAAATAAATTTGTGCATCCTTGCACGGGGGTTAGCTACTAGCATAGGAGTGTACTTGAAGAGTTTATAACTTGAGGGCATAGTCCCTCACACACATACCATCTTGTTTGAGGTTGATAAATGAAACACCCCAAAATGTGCTTCGGAATGCCCATAATCGTAATTTTCATATATCTCAAAATTTGTGCATGATATCGATAATCCGACTTCATATTGTTGATCAGGGGAAAAATTGAGTGGGAAATGGGTATAACCCATATTTTAGAAGCCTTACAGAGAAAAATAATTTTCACTAATATTTTGGAAAACAATGGTTGTACGCGTTTGGTCCGCAATGCTGACCCATCACGGACTAGTGTTGGTTTTTCCTTGTTTTTCCATTTCAGCTCAAGGGCATTGGGGTTATGGCCCCATGCCCATTTACACATGAAATCTCTCATACATAGCCATTTTTCAACTCTATATCACTCAAAACCCTTTCTGAAACCTCTCCAACACTTTATCAAAATTCCCATACAAATCCAAGGATTTCAAGCTCATAGTGGATCTCAAGAACTCAATCCAAACTTCAAGCTTCCTTCAAGTTTACATCAAGGAATTTCCAAATTTATGTATATGTGTTTCATCGATTGGTTAATTTCACCCATGGAGCCCAATCTTCCTTTTTAAGAAAATTTGCATGATTTCAAGTTGTGTTACTTATGGGTATCTCTTATTATGAAATATGAGCATGAATGATGTTGGCGTTTTATCAAATATTGTTGATTATGCATGAAAAGATATTTTAATCCTATACTATGAGTTGATCTTTCTCTACTGAAACTATGTATGATTTAAGCTATGAAAGCTATGAACTATGATGAACCTTTGAGATGGATTTCATGACACCAAATTTGGGGTTTTACTATAATGTTGGTGGTTTTATTTTGAATTGATTTACCTATCTTGTTGCACTCTTGAATTGCAAGATTTTGAATAAGCATCATGCGCCCACCAAGTATTTGATGAAATGTCAAGTCAAGAATTCTCAAGTTATTTATATGTTTTACAAGTCAAGTGACTTCGTGATGACTATGGGCTTTCAAGAATATATTAAATTCATGAAATTATCTATGATTTTACAAGTATCAAGTTAAGCCCTATTTCAAGATTTTACCTCATGTGAGCCATTCATGTTAACGAATGGGTTCATGTATGATTGTTTACTCTTATATTCAAGTTGGGCTCACAACTAGAGGTCAAGCATGTTTCAAGAGCTACTCATATCATGTTTCCATGTTTCTTACAAGCTATAGAAGTTATTATTATTTCAAGTATTCTGTGGTAGTCGATTTAGCACCGATTGAGGCTTAAGATGGAGGCTCGACTCTAGGGGTCCTTACATAAAGTCTTTTGTCTCTAAACTATGTGCCACCATAGAATTATTTATTATGCTTGCTATACTAGTAGGTCTATCTAGTCATGTTATCATATTTGGTTTACCTTGACAAGTAGACCACACCAAGCCGGGGGGTGTCATGCTCGTTCCACCTTGCCGAGGAGGTGTCATACCTTGGATTCCAAGTTTTAGCTACCTGGTCTATGTCAGTTGAAATCACTTCCCACACATGTGCACACCATATACAGTATGAAAGTTGAATGATTTACAAGCATGTTTTACTTCAAGCATTGCTCATACATGCCATATTGAGATTATACTTGTCTATTGCTTATGATTATGCATTTTGACTATATTGGCTTATGTCTTGTTGCATTGTATCCTACATACTTAGGACATTCAGATGTACTAACGCATACAGTATGCCTATATGATATTACCAAATAGATACCAGAACACCAGTTGATCATCCTCCTCGTGGCTAGTTGATACTTTAGAGATAAAGCTTTGGTGAGTCCTCAAGTTCGAGGACCTATCTTCCTTATTCTTGCTATTTTGAGACTTATTTATGTTGAGCACTTGTTATTATGAGGGTGAGCCCTGGGAGTGTCTCCATTACATATTAGCAGTGCTATTGGATATTTTGATGTACTTATGCTTGAGCTTGACTCTATTATGCTTTAATGGTTAACAAAAATCCCTTAGTCCTCCTTCCCTTTTTATTATATCTCTTGTTTTTTTTTACTTTGCTTCCACGACCAAGGATGTGTTATTGATATGCTAAAAGGCTTTTCTGGGTCCCATTTAGGTTCCTATTCACCGTGTCACGTCTAGGCCCTAGGCTTGAGTCGCGATAATAAATTCTGTCATCTTAGCTTCCCTAAGTTCAAGAGGAAAGAAATGATTCAGAAATACTGACTTGAACTCTTCCTAATTTACTCCATTACCACAGACCCTTTCCATAAACCATTGAGTGTACCACTCTTGAGCCACATCTTTCAACTGATAAGCAACTAACTCAGCCTTCTCCTCAGGAGTCACTCCAATAATAGTCAACACCTTAGAGAGCTCATCAATGAACTCTTGAGAATCTTCATCGACCTTTGTCCATTGAACTCTAGAGGATTTATCTGGGTGAAATGTCTCACTCTGGCAGCTGAATCGGGATCACGGGGAGGGAGATTACCCTATTTAGTCTGAGTGGTTACCACTTGAGAAAGCATAGCAATAGCAGTTCAAAATGCACCATAAGCGATAGGCCCTTGAGGAACTTGGTCATCATTAACTGTGGCTGGTCTTGGTAGGGAGGCTCTTCGTAGAGGCATATTCTGTAATTAGGAAGCATATCATCCAGATTAGGAAACATTTATACACGGTCTAAAGCATGATATAAGATATGAAGAAGTGAGATAATTCCAAGAACGTCACCATAGCCTCCCACTCATAGGCATGGTGCACTTCACATACATGAATAGAACTCTACTCGATGCATCATGCTAGACTCCGAGGATCATTTATAAATCGAGGACTTTGATAACAATCTTTTCATGACCTGGACTTAAGGTCTAGGAGTGACATGGCGAATGGGAACCCGAGAGTCCCAAAATAAGCCTCAAAGTATCCATATCCATATTTCATCAATTCCGAAGCGTATCAAAGATAGTAAACACATAGTTCTAAGGGACAGAAAAGTAGAACTCACGCTATGGGGATGTCATAGGGATAGGGATTAACATGTACTCGAATAACACATAGCACATAAGGACTAAGGGTCGGGTAATTATGACTCACTCTATCGGGGTAATATGAGACTTAGGATCTTCCACATTTCCAGATCATCATATAATCACATCATAATACTGATAATCATATCCAATAGATATTCATAATAATAAACTCCAAATATCAACAAGTAACATATATCTGTACAAGAGTCTACAAGATGTCTAACAACGCCTCTAGTCATAGAATAGGATGGGGGCCAAGACATGTCTCGGGCTCACCCATAAAGTAAATAGCATAAATGGAAGCACCATAAGGTAGATAGGTGGTGGCTTGTCCTTGGAAGATAGGAATCACCACAACATTTTTTCAAATCTAATCTAGCCATCAAATGGTGGATGAAGGTAGTCTCTGGTCCCTACATGGTTGGATCATGTTGGTAAAAAGTATGTCTTAATACATTTGAATGTACTAAGTATATGGGCATGCGATGCATATGACTTAACAAACCTTCATTCATTGTCAGATGACAAGGGAACATAATATTGAGAGAAATATATATCCAAAGAAGAGTAGTATAACTATATGCCATAAAATTCTTGATGCATGAAATGTCATAATACTTCAACAAAAAGGGGATGAAACCTCCACTTCATATAATAGCAAGAGAGATATTACTTGGAATCCCGATGTTATCCCCACACTTGAAAAGAGGTGGTCTATTTGCTAAAGGCAAATCAAACTTCTCCTTATGGATCTCCCATTTTGGAGTAGTGACCTTCCTCAAGGTCCTCCCATTTCTAATAGGATTTTCACAATTTACTAATATCATATCAACATTTAAACCGCACCTTATGGGTCTCTCATTTCAGTGAGGGTGACTATATACATATACCTGTGCTGGCACAGAGTTCAAAAGAAAGGAAGAGGACCCTTGGGAATAGCCTTGATGCCTCCAATTTCATCGGTGTTATACATATACATGCTTTCAAAAGAGATACAAGTCATTTCAAATCATTTCAATGCATACTTGGACTTAAAAACCAAACATTCATCATAATCATTCATACTTGGGCTCAAAAGCTAAATCATAATTCATATCATACTTTTCATGTATAGGAATAGCCCATTCACAATTTCCAATGAGGTGTAAACACCCAATATGCTCAAGGAGCCAAATATCATGGACATTTATGTGATCACATTCTTGTCATAACCATATGAGTGAGCTTAACTCACCAATTCATTTTCATAAACATATGTCGTCTTAACCCACTAATTCATTTTCATTAAAATCCAATGCTTATGAACGCATATGCCATGAATGATATATGAATAGCACTTGGCAATGTAGATTCAATCTTAAATCATCGATTCAATATGTAATTCAAGTAAATTCATAGGTGAAATTCATATTCAAATCACAATTTAGATTACGCATGGTTAAATAAAACTTTTAGGGGTTGTTTGGTACAAAGATTTATAATACAGGGTCAGTAATGCAGACATGTAACACCCTGTAAAATTATTGAAATGCCCCTAAAATGTAATTATGCGGATAATGTGTCTTCCAAAGCTCCGATGGGAAATTCGAGACCAGATTTGCAATTAGCGCGAAAAATCGAGTTGAAAAATGGTCTCGATTGATTTAAGAGCAACTATAGCAAAAAATAATTTTTGCTAATTAATGATGAGACAGTATCTGTCTACGCCCCTGGCGCGACACGAAGGGTGCGTGGAACAACACTTGTCTTTTTTTCTTAATTTTTTGATGGGAATTTAAAATTCCTGAAAATTCACGAAGTGTACTCGTCCGTGCACCTTACCCGTCGCAGACCAATACAATTTTTCTGGCGATTTTTCTTTTAAATATGGGAAGGGTATTTTTGGTATTCCTAATGCATTTTAAGTCCCAAAATGTGTTTTTAAGTCTTAAACTCGTACGAAGGGTTTCAAAAATCCTTTTTTTCTTAAGTTTCTACTTCTTGAGAGAGAAAGCAAGAAAGCTTGGAGGATTGAGAATTCAGGTTCAAATTCCTTGAACATTTGCACAAACATCAATCCAAGGATTGTAAAGGCTATGTAGAACATAAAATTGTTCTTCCATATGCCCTAATGCATGTAGTAGGTTGATAGTTGATAGTTGATAGGTCTTGAGTTATAATTCTTGAAGATTTTTTTGAAATTTATCTTTAATTTCTATATAATATCTTAAGCTGATTACCATTATATTTTGAATTAACTATTTACATGTATCATTGTGTGATTACATATTTACCCTACATGAATTCTCTTTTAAAGACTCCAAGAATGAAGTTAGGGGTAGTGTCTAGAGCCTTGACAGTATGACTGTATTGATTGTTGTGGTCTGGGTCTTGATATGAGTATATTGATGGTTGAAGTTGATGGAATTAGTGCTCTTAGAGTCTAAATGAGTTTGAACCTTTGCTTTGAGAGGAAGGATCTATTCCTTAAGTTGATAGAATGTCAGATGTGATGAGGTCCCTACCTGTGAGGGTGGATGGTAGTGTAACTAGCCTGATATTGATAGACTTATGAGCATATCGAGCCCTGGGAGGAGTATTAGCACCAAAATGGGTAAGAGTGAGTTCCACTCGTACTCAGTGGCCAAAGTAGAAGAGGATTGGACCGTGAAAGCAGATGTTTCCTTTGTCCCGTAGAGAACTTGATAGACTTTCTTTGGGATCCCCAATAGACTCATCCTTTACCCCGGCAAGGTACTGGGCGGATGTGGGTTATGGAAACTCCCAGATAGGTTTCATGTTGATAGTACTCTAAGATTGATGTGATAGTGTGATATCTTGATGGATAGTGATGTGATAGAGTCATGTCCCTTGCTCTGAGTTGAGGTTGAGAGATTGATGAGATGATGCCATTGTATATTTTATAGCCCTTATTGTTTATTTTAGCGCGTTTTACGTATAGTCGATTCCACGTACTAACGCCCCTTTGGTACTGCATCATTTTATGATGCAGATTTTGTAGAAAGGATTTCAGCAGGCTAATCGTTGAGGTTCACAGATCCCCAGACAGAGACTTGATGAGTCCTCCCTTGCTTTCGGAGGACATATTTATCTTTTTATCTATTTTGAGTTATTTCATTGGATTGTGGTAGCCATGACTGTGGTAGCCATGACCTGTCATGGTACCTTCATAGACACTAGCTATAGAGGCTTCATAGACAGAGATAGCTGATAGAGGATGTTGGAGTCGTTTTCGCTGTTTCTTAATTATTGAGAGTTTTATATTATTCGTATTTCTTCATGATAGATAGAGTTGATACCCTATAGCCCACTGATAGATAGATGTTTCTTTGTGTAACAGCCCGGACCCACACGTGCATATATTGTCCGCTTTGCCAGCCATGGGTCACCCATGCACCAGCGCACAGTTTTGTTTCTCCCAGGTTTCCCCGGGAAAAGGCCTATGCACATGTAAGTTCTAAGCCC